>SKCR01031082.1:0-31042 GCA_019454045.1 Zanthoxylum bungeanum
TATTATACCTGAGATATAGATAAAAATATAAAATTCTTTCGGTATAATATAGTCGACTTTCAATTTACGATCTCTAAATAACACTCGGAACTAATTTCCAAAGTTATACCACGGCCATGGATTTACTAGATCGTAAAAATGTGAGGCTATCTATGCCATGTACATAGGACTAACGGATTCTATCTCGATACGCATTGGATATCATAAGCATCAGTCCACACCCAACAAACAGGCTGAGTCTAATCATGAATAGATCGGTGACGTGACTGCCATCAAAGTGTGGAGAATAACTTATATATCCATTGTGGTATCTCAAGTCAAAGGACCACTGTGCTCGCTGAACTCGAGAAGATTCTGACCAGTGCGTAATCACACGCGTATAACGCAAGCGCACGTATCGTTCAAGTAGTATAAAAAGTATCGATCCCACGAGGACTTAATACCTAATCTATTAATTTTATGAGGTCAAATGATTACTAGTATCTAATAGGTTGATTGATTGATTTGAAATGGTGATGATTTTGAATTTAAAAACAAGTAAATAAAATTGCGCGAAAGTATGTTTAAGAAAATTCAATATTAGGAAACTATCTAGGGTTGTGAATCTTCCAATATCATTTTAAAGATGAAGTGTTTATTTCATTTTTGTGTAATATATCGGTTTACTAACCTGGAACACTAAATTATTCGAAAGCCTCTATCGATGGTCAGACACAAATACCCAGTATAACCCATTGAACCATATGTATATGTCAACCAAATTACCTGGATTCATTAAGTTTAAGTTCCAATTATGGCTACCCCCGCCCGACAGGTATATGTCTATCCTGTAAGGAAATCTATTAAAGGGTTATCTATCCTCAAGGAAGATCATGGGCTATTAAGTCTAAGGCTGAAACCTAAAATTCCTTTGTCAAGTTTATTTTAGATTTACCAGATCAATCTTATTAGTGGCCAATTAACAAGACGCATTAAGCTTAAGACTTAATAAGTAAACCTTTAAATTACCCAAACTATAAAATAACCTCTTATAAACCGGTGATATTAGAATTCATCACAACCCCAGATAACTAACTTAGTTACGACACATAACTAAGGCTAGTAAAAACTTAAATAAAATAAAAGACATAAAGTAAAATGTTGAAAAGTAAATTGCTGAAAAGTAAATGACGGAAAGTAAGTGCTGAAATTAAATACTGAAAATTAAATGCTGAAAAGTAAATGCTGAAAGTAAATTACTGAAAAGTAAATGCTGAAAGTAAATTGCTGAAAGTAAATTGCTGAAAAGTAAATGTTGAAAGTAAATTGCTGAAAAATAAATAAAGTAAAAGTACAATAAAAGAAAATGCTGAGGTAAAAGGATCCACTTTTATTACTTCAATTTTAGATATCTCCCTTAATATAATATATTAACTTTGCATGATAATTACCAACCAGCCATATAGGCGGTATCCAGATTAACTCAAATTAATAATTAATTACCAACCGACCAATCAGGCGGTAACCAGTTTAGTCAGGTTAAAACCAATTTAAATAATTACCAACCGACCAATATGGCGGTATCCTCCTTAAGTTAGGTTTTAACTAGTTTATATATTATAATTAAGGGAGATTAATCTAAATATTAGTAATAAAAGTTTTACCTTTTACCCCAGCAAAGGGGAGTTACCTCCTCATTACTGAAAAGTAAAAACTGAAAATTAAAGAAAGAAAAGTATTGTGCGTAAAAGTAAATTGCGGGAAGTAAAAACTGAAAAGTAAAGAAAAGAATGTGCGAAAGCGGAAATTAATTACTGAAAGCTATAAATAAACAAATAAGATACAATCTTTTTAGTATTCTTAAGGAATTCCTTAGAAGAAAGTATGAATTTACAAATGAAATGGCTTGGTATTTATAGGCAAAATTTTGCCTCCATCAAATCATCCACCAAATCCATTATTAATTGCTTCACTAATTGCTCCACTAATTGCTCCACCAAATCCATTATTAATTGCTCCACTAATTGCTTATCTTATTTAGTGGTGATTTGATAATTTTTATTATTTATTGATTAATTTATTTTTTTGCTTTGAAAATGACTTTAATAATTACACACAACATACTTCTGGATGGTTCATCAATTTCCGGCATGAAATCTTCAGAATTCGAAATTATTTTGTTTGTCAAAGTTGTAGATATTTGAGTCTTCTTTAATCTGGAACTTGAATCAGCTCAATCAGATATCGGAGTAAAAGGTTATTCTCAAAATACGACAGATGCACAAAATTGGAATTTCCAAAACTGCACTTCGTTAAAACGCCATTTCAAGTTTCCAATCTCCAAAATTAATATGTCAAGTCAAATTTTTGCTCTTATTTGACCCACATTTCATCCTAAATGATTTCATTGTGTCCCAATATTATTTTATCTGTAAAATAAACTAAAACACATCAAAACGTTCATCAAACCCGAGAAACTAAACAAAATATTAAGTAAAAGGGGCGGTAAATATTGATATATTTTCCGCTCATCAGATTCCTATTGACGTTGGTGTACCATCTATTAGGAAATCTTCAGTGAGTCGTTCAGTGTTTATCAAATAAACACCTACATGTCTATACAAGTCTCCCGAGACTTATGGTTCATTGGGATAAACCATCGGACCAAGTCACGATATACGTCATGTACTGGTCTCAACGGATTTTAATAACCGACTCGTGTTAGTAAATCTTGACCAGGAACTTTATTTAAAGATATACATCTTATAGTGTGCTTCCCAATGTTAATTATAAACTACGTTGTAACTGCACACTACATTGTAAATCCTAAGGTCTTTGTCTAATTTACACGTACTACTAAACCAGATTTAGTTTCAATCTAATCATAATTAGATATCTAATCGTAATTAGATCGAATATGTGTATAAAAGACAAGAGGTACTACTAATAAATAAGTAATATAATGGAAAATGGAATTGCTCGTATTCATGAATCAGACATAAATACGATCCAGATTGGCACTCCGAGCACCAACTCTAATAATTTCTCCCACTTGCTCTAGTGCCAATCCATGATATCATATACATATCTTAATGTATATCACATAGACATAGCCCTCAAGAGCTCACCTAGCACTCAAGAGGTAGGCAACAATAAGAAAGGTTGTTTTAACAATTTGAGTCTGTCCAACAAACTCAATCATTTTCCTAAGCCAGCATCATTCATATTTTGTAGAATCCAAATTCCAAATCAATATGACTCGAACACTATATCAATATTGTGCTAGAGCTACTGAGTTGTCTATGTATTTAGAGATCAGATCCAAATACTTTGAGATAACCGCAAGCACTACACTAATATGAAAACTTCTAATTTATAGGGTCACTATACAACTTCATAAGTCAATACTTCATAAGTTGCAACTGATTCCACTAGTTTAGTAGAATCAACGGTGACACTCTCACTGCATCTTTTCTGACTTTATATGACATAGACCATCTATTGTCATAATTAGGATCAAAACTAATCTGACATTATGGTTGCAGACTAAATTCTCCATGAATAAGAAAGTCATTCTTAATATCTCAAAGATCACAAAGAACATGTTTCAAGATCCATCATATGGTCAGCAACATATCAAAATAACTCGTAATAATTAAGATTAAATTGATATCTTTAATCGCACATAATATAGTATTCATTACGCCATCATCCTATGATGCATAAGATTGACTAGACATTCTAATCAATCTCTCTTTCGAAAAAGGTATCATCCTTTACGAAAGATGAATACTATATATATAAAAGACATGTTAACTGTCAAACAGTTATACTAACTGTCATACAGATTGTCTTACTGTATCCTTTATTAGATCATATCTAATACGCGACTAATAAGAGTATCCCACAAGTCTCTTGTTTTATATCATAAATAAAACCTTATATCAAATATAACAGAGACTACTCCTACTGCTTTCACGGAGAAAAAAAGACTTAGGTAAACTTTTTACCTCACAAACATTTCATTATTACATTGATAATGATAATGTCGTTAGGATATATAACACTAGAAAGAAATTTGTACGCTCCCACTGACTCTACTACCAAAATTGTATTCTCTATGCTTTGATAAAATCAGACAATCTGACTGTAATCAAAATTAGAGAACACGAATTTCCGGAAAGCTTACCTAAGTCTATAATAGGCTCTATAAGCTAGTATATCAAACTGTAATTTTAGCAGAATACAAACTCCAGATCCATTCTAGAATGAATTCTTCAAACAATGAAATCACAACAGATCTCTCATTCGAAGAAATCACTCAAGAACGCCATTTTGCATTCTTTAGCCAAAATACATAGTTTAATATCAACATTAACCAACAAATTTTTAATTGTTCAATTAGTGAGACTAGAGACAAGTTTTCTCAGAAACTAGAATAGACTATTGAGCTTAACCTTTCTTATTGTCATACTATAAAGGTTAAACCTTTATCAAGCTCACTTTGATTTTGCTGCGCGCAAACAATTTTCACATTTTATGAACTATTCATAACGAAAGCCAAATCAAGTTCAAAACTTGATCTTAGTAAGTTACGAACAATTTTAGATCTATGTTTTAATGCTAACTTCTGAAATCGATATCAAATATCGCTCCCACTATAAGTTATAGGGTAATTTTCTTCTATAAGAAAACAACAGAATCATTAATTATCAAATACTTTGTAAATGATTCTGAAATCCTATTGGACTTATACAGAAGATATCTAAGGGTCATTTCATCTAATTAATTATGTAGTTCCATTACTACTTATCACTCTCACATTTGACTTCACTAAGTCAAGTCTTTTCTACAATTGTCGATATCTGATGTTAACACACCAAGTAATAAAACAATTTAATTACTCGGGATTGTAAGAAAAATATTCTATCAAATAGAATATAATATTATATTAAATAGAATAAATGATAAAGTTTTACTTGTACCTCCGAGAAACAAGTACTTTTAATTATAAAACAATTATACAAAAGAAAGTTTCAATCTCAAACTTTTTAAGATTTGAATTTTCCACTATACATATCATATATGTAACTGTAGAAACCAATGGAACCATAATTAAAGAGATGAATTAGTGTTACTGGAGCATAACCTCAAGAGTATTGAAAACTAATTCGGTAACACTCAAGATCAACGAATCAAATCATATAAGATTCAATTACTCCCACTGACCAATTCCATCAAGATGGAATCGTGGAAGTTTAATATTGAGTAAGAATCAAATTTATTAAATAACTTTAAAACTAATTGCCTTAAATTCATATGTTTGATCATATCAAACATCCTTGAACAATTCAAAGACTCACGATGAATTTCAAAATTATAGTTTTCAACACTTCAAATAGAATATCTTTGAACCATTCAAAATATTCTATCCGCGTTTCATCAGAAAAATATTGAAAGTTCTCGAACCATTCAAGACGTTCAATATGTATTCTCTTAGAAACATGTAACTAAGTCATGAAAAATCATTAACTGAGTTACGAAGTAAAGAAACTATTGAAGGAAATTTATAATTCATTAAACTACACACATCCAATGTATTAGTATAATAAATCTTGTGGTCCAATGATGATCATTGGTTAAATGAGATTTAATCACATCTTGAATACAATATTCATTAAATGGATAATGATATATGGTGTGATCTCGTATCAGACCATCATTTACCATACGGAATAAGCATTTTATGCTTATGTAATAAAATCTCATAAACCTTTGTTCTAAGTTATTCATTTAACCGAATATTTTCTTAATGTTTATCTTCTTATCAATAACACTACTAGTCATATTAAGATATGTAACAATGGTTTATATAGAACAAGTAACTATCCAATAGTCGCAAGTTCTTATCAAATATCAAAACAGTCATTAAACATTATCTTAAATAACTAGACGGAAGATCTTGTATCCAATACATATAGTTGTCGTATTGTGAGAATCAATATTCTCTATACATAACTATACATATCTCCTCTCTTTAGATTTATAATTTGCGTTCAATTATTCACAACAATTGCAAATGATTGATTAGCAAACTGTGTCAGACATCTGACTTCTAAAAATCAAAGAAACGACATTATAAGATAAATAAATACTAATGGTAATGCCGTCAAGAATCTCGAGACATAAACTGATTTGTGTCAATTCTTACTGCATAAAAAACTATTCTTACTAGATAACTATATCCAAAATAGATATCTATTTAGATTACTAATTGTGACTTAGTAACTAAGTTACTAACTGATTGGTGCTTACACACGCGTATAACGCAAGCGCACGTATCATTCAAGTAGTATAAAAATATCGATCCCACGAGGACTTAATTCCTACTGTTGTTATTAATTGTTGAATCTATTTATTTACTGTAACGACCGGTAGATATTACTACTACCTATGACGATATTTTTGCGTACAAGACAAAGGAATGTAAAATAAATCATGATGGGATTCAAATACAGTTATGAAAAGACATCGGGAACGATCGGTAAAATTTTCGAGGTCCCGAGAAGAAACTGTACCGTATGCCCTTTTGTACTATATATAGTATTTTGGGCATAAATTTTTCATACAAACTCAGAATTTTATGAATTTTATATCATCGGAAATCTTAGACCAAGACCTACAACTTTCGCGTTAAACATTTTTCCAAATTCGGACCAGAACTAGGTCAAAAACGCAAGTTAAAATCTGGATGAATAGTTATTTCGGACCCAAATGACAAAAACACCAAAGAAGAAGAAAGAAGAAGATTATTTCGGACCCAAATGACAAAAACACCAGAATAAGAAGAAAGAAGAAGAAGAGTAATGACAAAAACACCAGAAGAAAGAAGAAGAAGAAGAAGAACTTCTTCGGGACCCAATGACAAAAACAGAGAAAGAAGAAGAAGAAGAGAAGAGAAGAAGAAGAAAGAATAGGAAAGAAGATCCAGAAGACGAGAAGAAGAAGAAGAAGAAGAAGAAAGAAGAAGAAAGAAGAAGAAAGCTTGGCATCCATGGAAGACTTGGAGATTAAAAGAAAATCAAAAAAATGGAGGTAAGATTCCATAACCCAAATCTTGAGTTTTGATTTTGTTGGTATGAATGACTTGATAATGATGATTAGCATGTTAGAGATTATAATTGATGAGGATTTTGAAATAATTGGAGCATTGTCTTAAGTGTTTTAGGTAATTTTGGGTTTGATTTCCAAGATTGATAATTTAATTAGATGATAATTTGGGGGTTTGATGCATGATTAAATGAGTTAAAGATGAGGTGTTTTGATATTAGTTTTGTTATGGAATGAAAGTGATTAAAAATGGGTTAAAAGTTTTGAGATTAGTAAATGATTTAGAGTATAACAAAATGAATTGAAGGTTTGATGTACATTAAAATGAGTAATAAGGATGTTTTGTATATTGGTTTTTGGTTTGGAAGTGTTGAAATGGGTAGAGTTACTTAAGGTTGTAAGAATGAAGGATTTAGTTATGCCGCACACCAAATGTTCGATATAATGCCACACTCAAACTAATTGAAGAAAATAAACACAATTCACATGTTATAAATGGTGCTTAAAATGGTTAAAATTCTGTTGGGGGTTGTTGGATTGATGGAATTAGAGAAGAAGGCGAAATAAGAAAGTTAGGTAACGGTGTCGGTTTACAATAAGTTCCGGACAGGTTATATTTGGTCACTTCTAACTCGAGTTTTATATGCCCGATTGATAAACCGTAAAATTCTAAGTAAACTAGACACATAGAGGAGTAACATATCCAAAAATCAGAATTTTTGGACTTAAGACGCTAATGTAGAAATATCTCCAAATTCAACTGATCGGCAGTAAAGTCTGCACCTGCGACCTGATGACCTAGGCTCGGTTTTTGATTTTTAAAATGTGTTTCGAGTGTCCAAACGATGAGCCGTCAGCGCAAAAATAAATTAGACACATAGGAGCCCGAATATAAAAAATTCAGAACCATTGGACTTAATAAGAATTTTTGACGGAGTTTCGAATTGGAGTGATCAGCAGGGACTGATCTGATTCTGTCCCTGCTAACAGCTGGTAGAAATCAGTTTGTTTACGGAGTTCCGGGAATCGAAATCAGGATCCGTAAAATTTGAGATAAAGTAGACTCATAGGGGATTCATCCATAAATATTTCAAGTCTAAATTCCTTACCATTTTCTCTCAGTAAAATTCCAAATCAGACCCAAAACCTGGAAAATTCTGGTTCATTTATTCTTCTAAGTTCATTAAATATTTCTTTGTTCTACAATCCCTTTATTCTTATAGATCAACGTTAGAACTCGCAACCACCGTCGACGCCGTGAAAAGACGTCATCAAGCCCCAATCAGTGAGTGGACACTTTCCCTTTTACTTGATTTTCATTTCGCATTTTCTTAAATAAGACTTACTTTTCAGCAACTAGGGCGTTAGCCAAGTTTGTTTTTATATCATATATGATTTAGCATGATTTGAAAAGTTTTATGGAAAACAGATGTTTTAGTTTGAGATTTATATTTTCAGAATATGTTTTATAGTTTTCTTTCGGGGCATGAGGTAAAACCTCACCCCAGTATGTAACTATTTCAGATGGAATTGACGGATACAGAGAGCATGTGCACATGTTGAGGACTGGGGGGACGCTCCTAGATCCTTCAGCGCTCAGATGGTACATTCCGGGGCGGAGATGCGCCTTCGGGCGGAGATGCGCCTACGGGCGGAGATTCTGTTTTCAGAAAAGGATTTCAATTTTTCAGTTTTCAGAAAAGAGTTTTAGAAAAGAATTTAGAAAGACGGATTTAGAATGAAGTACAAGAAAGAGTTTTCAGTTTTCGGATTTCAGATTTCAGATTTTCAAGAACACAGTTTTCAGAATTTCAGAATACAGATTTTAACCAATAGTTTTCAGAAAACGGATTTCTCAAAGCCAGAGTTTTTAAAGACAGTTTTCAGTAAATTTGATGATGTTTTTAGAACAAGAGTTTTCATAAAAGATATTTGAAAATGTGATTTAAAAGTTAGAAGACCTTTACTTCAGTTTTCAGTTTTCGTTCACTCACTTAGGTCGTATGACGACCTAACCCCCCCCCCTCAGTTTTATTTGTTTTGTAGGGTTTTCCAGGAGGACGAGCTCGGGAGGATGGATACTGATGCAGTCACCAGGGTTGGAGTCCACCAGTTTAGAGTCAGAATATTATAGTCCAGTTAGAGTTGCATACATGCACTAGTGATGTGATAGTCATTACAGATAGTCCTTAAAGTGTTGTAAAGAAGTATTCCTAAGCATGCATTAATAAAAGTATTTCATGTTGATTTAGTTATAGTCTTCACGTATGGCATGACATTTATATAGTTCAGAGTACAGTCAGATAGTAAGAGGCTTATGGGGTTAGCACAGCTATCCCCTGCCGGTAACATCTCCCGGATCGGGGATGTTACAAAGATGGTATCAGAGCATGGTCTAGGGAGTCAGTGACTGCAGTGGGCAGAGTGCTGGGGTCTTGTATACGTATATATGTCCGGGATACACGTATATGAGGCACTACCTCTCCAGTATCCGATCCTCGAGTACTTCCTCAAAGCTTCTCAGACAGGTTAGTAAATATTTCCCCAGCCATTCGAATTCTCCTTTTCTCATTTTAGTTAAGAATCATTCCGTAGAAATCTTAGACTATTTTTCGAAGTTCTGAATAAGCTAGGGAATTAGATTGATAAATTCCAAAGAAAGTCGAAAGGAGAGCAAAAGAGAAAAGATGAGACTAGAAGAGAAGGTACCTAGAAGCTTGGACCAGTTAGCAACAGAGATATGTAGAGATAGAGTAAAACAGAAAAGCTTAAAGATACCCACCCAGGAAAGTAGGAAGAGAAAGAAAAGGCTAGAAGAGAAGTAAGACAAGATAGAGGACATAAAATAAGAGTAGAAACAAGACACTAGAACCCATAGCAATGGAGAAAGTAACGAAAGCACACAACAAGCATTAGAGCTGCCTAGCAAAATTAAGATTCCTTTCCTACTCAAGAAAATCCTTCCAAGTAATCCAACAGACTTCGAAATCCTCTCATAGATAGTGAACTTTCCGAGTAACGAAGAATAGTCAAAGAGACAAAAGAAGTAAGAAATCCAGGATAGTCTTAAGAGCCCCAATGGAATTAGATACCAAAAAGGATTCCAGATACCCCAAACTCCAACTTCGATTCCCAAGTGAGTAGTAGAAACGATTAGCTACCTTATTCCCTTAAATTTGATGAAGACGAAACCCTAAACCATCTAGCCTTCAATACTCCTCAATGACATCAGATAAGGGAGTTACTCTGATAGAACTTATTTCATAGGCACAGGTGATCATAAGAGGCTTGACAAAGAGTTCACCCAGGAAATTGGAAGGTAGATTAGTCTAAAGTTAAGTAGAAATCCATGAGAATATACAAGAATAAACCTATAAGGATAAAGAGAGTTAGAAGTGACAAAAGCAACAGTATGAGGTGTAAAATAAAGTGCCATAGTAGAACCTACAGCAAGGATGGAAAGTATGGATTTGGAAGGCAAAAGTAAGATATAGAGGTAAATAGATAGAGAAATAGAAACAGATGAGAAATGAAGGAATCTATGGAAGTAGGAATTAGAGACATGGAGTTAAGTAATAATACCAAGACTAGCAGAAAAGGGTAAGCATGGTAAGATAAGGATAGAACAGAAGATGATTAGATCGAAGAAAAGGTTCTTCCCTCAAGTAAGATGCCCTCCTTACTTAGAAGAATCCCTCTAAGTCGATTCAATATTTCGTAAACCGTCTGGTATAGGTTGCGAATCCTATGATTAACCAAAGATCGTTATAAGATAGGAAAAGTAAGAACTCAAGAACGATCAAGGAAACTTTCTATGGACACAAAAAGCCAATAGAGGAAGAGAGACTTTAGGTCCTTCGAAAACTCAAATTGTAAGACAAACAAGATGAAATGACGATTTGAATAATAGACAGCTCCTCATAGTCAAGAGATCCAATAGATAGGATTTTTACCTACCCAAATTTGCACCCATTCGAGACACTAGTTAAAGAAGTTATCCTAATAAAGTCTATCTCATACCTATCCTACATGAACAATGGACTCCATCAGGACGTAAAGTACTAGAACAAGGATAGAGAAACCTTCCGAGGCATAAGGAAAAAGGATTAGTGAGACGTAAACAATTCCTACTAGTATAGGCGACTGTGAAGGAAACTCAATGGAGTTCTATTTAAGAAATAAGGCGGAATCTGATAGGAACATCCATCTTGGAAAAAGATTAAAGAAGCCTTGAGAGTATAAAAGAAGGAAACACTTAAGATAGTTTATAGATTAAGGAAATCAGAGTAAGGATTTCTAGACCAGCAAATGATCACAAGAAAGTCAGATATTGTAGAAACTACAAATAAGTTGAGCTAGTAAGGATTCGTAGGAAAGCATAAGGATAAGAATGAGAATAAATCTATAAGATTGGAAATATTTAAGGAAGTGATAAAAGTATCAGTATGGATGATAGGACAAAGAGAGCAAACAAGGTATACAGCAAGGAAAGGTCGAAAATTGGAGAAACAAATAGAAAATGACTCGCTAATAGTCTTAACAGTACGAAGTATGGTAAGGAAGCAGAATCATGTGATGGATCAATAGCTAGATCATGAATCTGGAGAAATTTGGAACTTAGAACTTGAAAAGAAGAGGTTTAACATCATGTTAAGAAGGATTCGTAGGATATAGTGAGTAACTTATAAAAGAACCATGTGGTATTAAGGAAAGAAGGATTTTAGGAAGAATGAAGTGTAGGTATCAAAGAATGAGGAATCAAGAGATTAAGATTAGGAAGAAACCTTCAAGGAATCATAAAGATTAAAGGAACAAAGACTATAGAAAATCATTTATGAGAGAATAGTGAGGACCTCATAACAAATGGAACGGAAGTGTAACTTTGAGATACCCCAGGAGCAAGTACAAGAGCAGTGATGATAAGAAAAGATAGTCCTAGTAAAGGATATTAACAGGAACCGTTGGATAAAGTAGCAAGAGAAGAAGTAGTAGCCAAGCACAAAATAAAAAGATAGATGACAGTGTTAAGGATAACCAAGAACATATGAAATCAGATATCCTTCAAGTAATGAAAGAAGAGGATATGACCTATAATAGGTAAAAATAAGATGAAATAGAAAAGTAAATCAACAAGATGGTTGATACCAGTATGGGAAGTAAGATAGTCATAAGGGTAATAATAAACAAGAGAGAAGATATTAGTTGCGACCGCATATAAAAGACAAACGGATAGAAAAGAATGGTAAAAAAAATTGAGAATTGAGATCTATAGGATATAGTCCAAGAATAAAACATAGACCAAGTAAGCTCTTAGTATAATAAAGAAAGGATGATAAGAACAATAAAAAAGAATTAAAGAGGAGTTACGTAAAGTACCCAGCCCTAGCTCTAAGAGACCAAACCACTACGGGTTTGGGATGCTCTAACCGCGGGTTATGGGTGGTTTGGTAGGTTTATATATAGCGAGGGAACAGGAAAATAAGTTAATATAAAGCAGCTGTCGAGAGACGTGAGACAGAATAATAGAAAAAAAAGATCAAATGTTCGCAGATGATCAGATAAGACTTTGAGAAGACGGGAAAAAAGTTGTCAGGTTAGGACAGAATAGTAATCAAGGAATGGCAAGAACTTAAGATTGTAATAAGCATGTAAAGAGAAAACTCAATGTAAGAAAGACAAATAGACCAAGGAAGTCTATACTAGTCGATAAAATGAAGTAAAGAATAAGGGGGTACAAGGAAAAGATTAGGAAAGAGGAATCGATGAGATACAATCAAGGTAGGAAATAATTCTAAGGTTAAGAGGGACAAACGGAATGGAGAAACATTAAGTATTGGTATTAGATATTAGAATCCTCAATGGAAACCAAGAAACCAGCTATTGAGAGTTTGTTTACGTTAAGGAATTATGAGGCATGAGTGAAGGTCTATAAAGAAGAGGTCTTAGAGACAAGAGTATATAAGAATAGTGGAAAGAATAGAAGGACAATAGTCAAGAAGTACTCAGCAGGATTATTACAGAACGAGGACCTAGGAAGAAGGATTAAATATTCAGTAAAGGATAGAGACTAGAAGATCAAGGAAACCACGAGTTAGACGCCAAAGAGAATTCGAGGACGAATCCTATTTAAGGAGGGGAGAATTTGTAACGACCGGTAGATATTACTACTACCTATGACGATATTTTTGCGTACAAGACAAAGAAATGTAAAATAAATCATGACGGGATTCAAATACAGTTATGAAAAGACATCGGGAATGATCGGTAAAATTTTTGAGGTCCCGAGAAGAAACTGTACCGTATGCCCTTTTGTACTATATATAGTATTTTGGGCATAACGTTTTCATACAAACTCGGAATTTTATGAATTTTATATCATCGGAAATTTTAGACCAAGACCTACAACTTTCACGTTAAACATTTTTCCAAATTCGGACCAGAACTAGGTCAAAAACGCACGTTAGAATCTGGATGAATAGTTATTTCGGACCCAAATGACAAAAACACCAAACCTCTCCATTTCTCTAGATATTTCTATACCTTTCTTTGAAGAAGAAGAAGAAGAAGAAGAAGAAGAAGATGATGATAATTTGGGGGTTTGATGCATGATTAAATGAGTTAAAGATGAGGTGTTTTGATATTAGTTTTGTTATAGAATGAAAGTGATTAAAAATGGGTTAAAAGTTTTGAGATTAGTAAATGATTTAGAGTATAACAAAATGAATTGAAGGTTTGATGTACATTAAAATGAGTATAAGAAGGATGTTTTGTATATTGGTTTTGTGGTTTGGAAGTGTTTGAATGGGGTAGAGTTACTTAAGGTTGTAAGAATGAAGGATTTAGTTATGCCGCACACCCAATGTTCGATATAATGCCACACTCAAACTAATTGAAGAAAATAAACACAATTCACATGTTATAAATGGTGCTTAAAATGGTTAAAATCATGTAGGGGGTTATTGGATTGATGGAATTAGAGAAGAAGGCGAAATAAGAAAGTTAGGTAACGGTGTCGGTTTACAATAAGTTCCGGACATGTTATATTTGGTCACTTCTAACTCGAGTTTTATATGCCCGATTGATAAACCGTAAAATTCTAAGTAAACTAGACAGAAAGAGGAGTACATATCCAAAAATCATAATTTTTGGACTTAAGACGCTAATGTAGAAAAATCTCCAAAGTCAACTGATCAGCAGTAAAGTCTGCACCTGCGACCTGATGACCTAGGCTCGATTTTTTATTTTTAAAATGAGTTTCGGGTGTCCAAACGATGAGCCGTCAGCGCAAAAATAAATTAGACACATAGGAGCCCGATATATAAAAAATTCAGAACCATTGGACTTAATAAGAATTTTTGAAGTGTGTTTCGAATTGGAGTGATCAGCAGGGACTGATCTGATTCTGTCCCTGCTGAACAGCTGGTAGAAATCAGTTTGTTTACGGAGTTCCGGAATCGAAATCAGGATCCGAAAAATTTGAGATAAAGCCCCAATCAGTGAGTGGACACTTTCCATTTACTTGATTTTCATTTCGCATTTTCTTAAATAAGACTTACTTTTCAGCAACTAGGGCGTTAGCCAAGTTTGTTTTTATATCATATATGATTTAGCATGATTTGAAAAGTTTTATGGAAAAAAGATGTTTTAGTTTGAGATTTATATTTTTAGAATATGTTTTATAGTTTCTCTTTCGGGGCATGAGGTAAAACCTCACCCCAATATGTAACTATTTCAGATGGAATTGACGGATACAGAGAGCATGTGCACATGTTGAGGACTAAGGGGACGCTCCTAGATCCTCAGCGCTCAGATGGTACATTCCTGGGCGGAGATGCGCCTTCGGGCGGAGATGCGCCTACGGGTGGAGATTCTATTTTCAGAAAAAAGGATTTCAATTTTTCAGTTTTCAGAAAAGAGTTTTAGAAAAGAATTTAGAAAGATGGATTTAGAATGATGTACAAGAAAGAGTTTTCAGTTTTCGGATTTCAGATTTTCAAGAACACAGTTTTCAGAATTTCAGATTACAGAATTTTAACCAATAGTTTTCAGAAAACGGATTTCTCGAAGCCAGAGTTTTTAAAGACAGTTTTCAGTAAATTTGATGAAGTTTTTGGAACAAGAGTTTTCATAAAAGATATTTGATAATGTGATTTTAAAGTTAGAAGACCTTTACTTCAGTTTTCAGTTTTCGTTCACTCACTTAGGTCGTATGACGACCTAACCCCCCTTCAGTTTTATTTGTTTTGTAGGGTTTTCCATTAGGACGAGCTCGGGAGGATGGATACTGATGCAGTCACCAGGGTTGAAGTCCACCAGTTTAGAGTCATAATATTATAGTCTAGTTAGAGTTGCATACATGCACTAGTGATGTGATAGTCATTACAGATAGTCCTTAAAGTGTTGTAAAGAAGTATTCCTAAGCATGCATTAATAAAAGTATTTCATGTTGATTAGTTATAGTCTTCACGTATGACATGACATTTATATAGTTCAGAGTACAGTCAGATAGTAAGAGGCTTATGGGGTTAGCACAGCTATCCCCTGCCGGTAACATCTCTCGGATCGGGGATGTTACATTTACAAATATTTAATTAAAGGGAGAAGAGAATTATTGTTTGATTGGTTGGTTGAATGTGGTTTTCCTTTATTAAAATAAATAAAAGAAAATACTAAGGAAAATAACAAAAGACTCAAAGATCTAGGGTTGTGAATCTTTCTAATATCTTTAAAAAGATGAAGTGGTTATTCATGGTTGTGTAATAAATCGGTTTACTAACCTAGAACACTAAATTATGCGAAAGCCTCTGTCGACGGTCAGACGCAAATACCCAAATTAACCCAATTGAACCATATGTCTATGTCAACCAAATTATCTGGATTCATTAAGTTTAAGTTCCAATTATGGCTACCCCCGCTCGACAGGTATATGTCTATCCTGTAAGGAAATCAATTAAAGGGTTATTTATCCTCAAGGAGATCGTGGGCTATTAAGTCTAAGGCTGAAACCTAAAATTCCTTTGTTAAGTTTATTTTAGATTTACCACATCAATCTTATGGGTGATCAGACAACAAGAAGCATTAAGCTTAGGGCTAGTAAAAACTTTAACAAATAAAAGACATAAAATAACTGCGGAAAAGTAAATTGCTAAAAAGTAAATGACGGAAAGTAAATGCTGAAATTAAATACTGAAAATTAAATGCTGAAAAGTAAATGCTGAAAGTAAATTGCTGAAAAGTAAATGCTGAAAAGTAAATTGCTGAAAAGTAAATAAAGTAAAAGTACAATAAAAGAAAATGCTGAGGTAAAAGGATCCACTTTTATTACTTCTATTTTAGATATCTCCCTTAATATAATATATTAACTTTGCATGATAATTACCAACCATCCATATAGGCGGTATCCAGATTAAGTCAAATTAATAATTATTTACCAACTGACCAATCAGGCGGTATCCAGTTTAGTCAAAAAACCAATTTAAATAATTACCAACCGACCAATATGGCGGTATCCTCGTTATGTCATGTTTTAACTAGTTTATATATTGTAATTAAGGGAGATTAATCTAAATATTAGTAATAAAAGTTTTACTTTTTACCCCAGCAAAGGGGAGTTACCTCCTCATTACTGAAAAGTAATAACTGAAAATTAAAGAAAGAAAAGTACTGTGCGTAAAAGTAAATTGCGGAAAGTAAAAACTGAAAAGTAAAGAAAAGAAAGTGCGAAAGTGGAAATTAATTACTGAAAGCTGTAAATAAACAAACAAGATACAATCTTCTTAGTATTCTTAAGGAATTCCTTAGAAGAAAGTATGAATTTTACAAATGAAATGGCTTGGTATTTATAGGCAAAATTTTGCCTCCATCAAATCATCCACCAAATCCATTATTAATTGCTCCACTAATTGCTCCACCAAATCCATTATTAATTGCTCCACTAATTGCTTATCTTGTTTGGTGGTGATTTGATAATTTTTATTATTTATTTATTAATTTATTTTTTTGCTTTGAAAATGATTGAAAATGACTTTAATAATTACACACAACACATATCTGGATAGTTCATCAATTTCAGGCATGAAATATTCAGATTTAGAAATTATTTTGTCTTTCACAGTTGTAGATATTTGAGTCTTCTTTAATCTGAAACTTGAATCAGCTCAATCCTATATCGGAGTAAAAAGTTATGCCCAAAATACGACAGATGCGCAAAATTGGAATTTCCAAAACTGCACTTCGTTAAAACGCCCTTTCAAGTTTCTAATCTCCAAAATTAATATGTAAAGTCCAATATTTGCCCTTATTTGACCCACATTTCGTCCTAAATGATTTCATTGTGTCCCAATAATATTTTATCTGCCAAATAAACTAAAACACATCAAAATGTTCATCAAACCCGAGAAACTAAACAAAATATTAAGTAAAAGGGGCGGTAAATATTGATATATTTTCCGCTCATCACACCCCCAAACCTAACATTTTGCTAGTCCTCGAGCAAAACAACAAAATAAATACAAGAAACAATTAAAATTAAACTATGCCACGTTCGTAGGGATCACGGTTGCATTTATCATATGCAACAAGCCTTTAAACCCCTAGGTGTCCCTAGTAGACGAGTTATAGTCTCGTGAGGGCTTACAGTAACGATACCCACAAAGTTTTTACAAAAGTAAAAAGATAATAAAACTAATGTACACAAAAGCAAAAAGACAAGAGAAAAGAAAATAAAGAAGTTAGTGACTAATCAGGTGAAACTTCTACTCCAAGTTACTAGTTGTTTTCTTTTTTTTCTAAATTATTGAATAAGTAAGTTCTCCGATTATATTTACCATTCTCCATATGCACAGCCGAAAAAATATTAATCAACTCATTTTTTCCCACAACAGTCACAAGTGCAGTTGATAAGAGAGTAATTTTTGTCCTAAAGTTTTATCAGAATTCACACCTTTTTGCAGCAATGGAATAATTTTTCTGATTTTTCTGATTTTTTCTTTTTTTTTATTTATTTATATACAATATCTATCATCTATGTAGCGAGTGTTGGGTCGGTGGCTCCAAACCAGTTGACTTTAGGGCACCAGGTGTTAAGACACCCCTACAAAATTAATTACTCAGACTTCAGATATATATATATTTTGCAGCATCTTTGATCCATGTAGCGAGCTTTGGGCCAGTGACTCCCAAACCAGTTGGCTTTAGGGCACTGGGTGTTAAAACACCCTTACAGACTTAATAACTCGGATCTCAGAGGTTTTTTTTTTTTTTACTCCATCACTTTTTGAGATGCTTTCTCCAATTAAACTAGAGCACTGAATATTACAAACTTTTCAATTATAGCTCATGTCTGTATGTTACTATGTATGTTGATAATATCTGCTAACTGAGCATATGAAGATCATTTTAGTCAGTTTTATGGAGAATTCACAAATTAAATAATTTAAAATGAAATAAACAAAAATTAACTTGTTCCGAAATAGGTTTGAGATACGTCTCAGGAGTGGAAATTCCTTACTCAGCTATCTCTTACCAATTTCACATTTTTAGTCAAAATAAAAAAACACAAAAACGCAAAATATTTTTGTAATTTTTAAAAAAATTTCTAATTTTTTTTTTGTATTTTTCGAAAAAAATTGGACTAAAAACAAGATACTAATCAACTAATTCCCTCCCCCAAACCTAAATGAGACATTGTCCCCAATGTCTTAAAAGAAGAGTTTAGAAGATAGTACCTGGTTAGCTGAAATTCTACAGGAAATTAAAGGTTAAGATCCAGATTAATCTGACGCCTCTTACTACGATCGTCTTCGGACGATTTTATCTTGGAAATGACAGGGTCAATTTGTGGTTCATAAGCTAAGATTTGGTCAATTAGATCCAGAGTAGTTCTGGCAGTAAAGAGGAATTCTTTCATAGGTTTTGACACGAACCCATTTCTCCGGGCATCATCAAGAAACACACAAAGAAAATCATAAAATCCATCAACGTTAAACAACCCAATTGGTTTATGGTGTATGTTCAAGTTCGCCCAAGATAGCACAATAAAAATTTCCTCCAGTGTGCCCAAGCCACCTGGCAAAGCAATAAATGCATCAGCACGGTTAATCATTCCCACTAGTCGCTCGGACATACCTGGCACAATTAGCTCTTCTCCGTTTGATGGTCCAATCAGATTCGCCTCGGCCAAGGGTTTTGGGATGATTCCCAAAACTGGACTGTCTCCTTCATGTACAGCTTTTGAAATGATCCCCATTAGTCCAAGATTGCCCCCGCCATATATTAAGTGCATATTCCTTGCAGCTAAGACTTGACCCAATTCATGTGATGCCTCTACGTATTGTGGCTTAACACCAACACTAGTACCACAAAAAACACAGATGTTTTCAACTCTTCTTCTTGAAGTGGCTTCCATGTTTTACTCTGGATGTCTTCAAAAGTGCAATGATGAGTTGAATTTATAACACCTGAAAAGGGTGAGTAAAATAATAGCACTAGTATCTTCCAAAGGACGATTGTTAGCTAAACAACAAAAGAAATCGTGAAAGGTCAAAAAGTTTGGATTATGTCTAAGAAAATAAAGATAATTACAAAAGAAAAGTAAATCAAAGCAATAATTAAGGCAACAGAATTGTGTACGCAATACGCCATTCGCTTAGTATAAATTCATCAGGATGCGTCTCAAGAATCCATTCCTTACTCAGCCATCACTTATGACTTAATTATCATCTTTGCCAAACACCATTCCTTATTTCTTATGCTTCGTTTGAGCTTTTCCTACAAAATTAAAAAAACTCTACAACATGTATACACAAAATATAAAATTAGAAATTACAACAAAATGTGCTAGCGCTAATTTTTCATCATCTTCAGCCAGACGTGACTGAAATCTATCCGTCAAGGAGGTTTCAGCGTCGTTTTGGATGTCCTATTAAAGACATTCCCATGTGCGTTGCTTTGATGGGTCTCTCTTCCAATGACGGGTCTCTTCCAACGGTAAGGTGGCAAAAAGAATTTTGTCTCATTCAATGCTTATGCCACCTTTTTAACCTTTTCTTGCTCCAGTGATTCCTAAAAAGAAAGAAATAAAATCAGGAGGTCTCGTATGGTGCTTGACTTTGAATGGGAGTTCCATTCTGTCAAGCTTCTAGGTGATTTCTCTAAATTGTACTCCCCGATACAGCGATGTTTCGCCTGAATGCTCTGGATCTTCAATTTGGTATGACAATTGCTCCTCCATTTGCGCTGTTTCTTGCTCCACCTTTTCTTCACATATGTATTTTAAAATTTCCCTATTTAATTCTTCATCTATCATCTGTGAAATACATGCTCCATAAGTGTCAATCTGAGGATGTAAAGTTATGTTTGTTTTTATTTCTTCATCCTCTGATCTGAGTGAAATGATTGGCTCAGGTAGATCTTCTTCAAAAATTGTGCAATGGAAGCTCCAAGACCTTCATTGGAGGATAGAAAGTTTCATCATCATCCTCCTTTAGTTGGTGCAGTTGGTACAAATAGCTCAGCTTCTTCATCCTCGTCAGAGTCCGAAGAATAATAAAATCAAATTGAGATTTTGTTGGTTCAGGCTCCTGAACTGATACCTCTGATTCTTGATAATGCTCAGCCTCGTCCACTGTTATAATGTCATGATGAATCTCAGGATATTCGAAGGCTTCTTCAGTAGTATTTGAATTTGCTCTGTGAGATATGTGATTCAGGTTATCTGTTAATTGTCTAACTTGATCTGTCATCCTTTGTATAGACGCCGCTTGACTCTGAATTTGTGCATCTAATTGAGCCTCCCGTTCTTCGAGCCAATCTTTGAGCATGTGAATCAACTGATCTTCCTCTTATGGTTCTGATTGTTGATGGAAATTGAAGGTAGATGGTGGATAAGATGGAAAATGTGATGGTTCTTCGTACCATGAAGGATTTTGATAGCTCTGCCATCCTGGATTGTAGTTGTACTCGCAATAATATCTCGGGTGGTTACCATTACATATGTCACATCTCCCCATTGCGTTCTGATGAGCAAATGTAGTATTGTTTGATTTTGACATCCAGTGATAGTTGTTGCGCTGGACAACAGGCCTCAGAAAACCAGACTGTTGCTCCCTTAATTGGGGTGTATCTTCTTCTAATAAAGTTCGTAATCTTTCAATCTCCCAATAATGTTCCATTTTTCAATCACCTAAAAACAAAAGAAAGAAATAAAAATTACAGATAAAAATAAAGAAAGTTAGATACAAGTAAATTAGATAGCTTCAAAATTAATAACTCAAGAAATATAAGTCCCCGGCAACGGTGCCAAAAACTTGACTGGTGCTTACACACGCATATAACGCAAGCTCACGTATCATTCAAGTAGTATAAAAATATCGATCCCACGAGGACTTAATTCCTACTATTGTTATTAATTGTTGAATCTATTTATTTACAAATATCTAATTAAAGGGAGAAGAGAATGATTGTTTGATTGGTTGGTTGAATGTGGTTTTCCTTTATTAAAATAAATAAAATAAACAAAAGAAAATACTAAGGAAAATAACAAAAAGACTCAAAGATCTAGGATTGTGAATCATTCTAATATTTTTAAAAAGATGAAGTGGTTATTTCATGGTTGTGTAATAAATCGGTTTACTAACCTTTATGCGAAAGCCTCTGTTGACGGTCAGACGCAAATACCCAGTTTAACCCAATTGAACCATATGTCTATATCAACCAAATTATCTGGATTCATTAAGTTTAAGTTCCAATTATGGCTACCCCGCCCGACAGGTATATGTCTATCCTGTAAGGAAATCTATTAAAGGGTTATCTATCCTCAAAGAAGATCGTGGGCTATTAAGTCTACTAAGGCTGAAACCTAAAATTCCTTTGTTAAGTTTATTTTAGATTTACCGCATCAATCTTATTGGTGATCAGACAATAAGAAACATTTAGTTTAAGACTTAATAAGTAAACCTTTAAATTACCCAAACTATAAAATAACCCCTTATAAACCGGTGATATTAGAATACATCACAACCCCAGATAACTAACTTAGTTACGACACATAACTAGGGCTAGTAAAAACTTAAATAAAATAAAAGACATAAAGTAAAATGCTAAAAAGTAAATGCTGAAAAGTAAATAACGGAAAGTAAATGACGGAAAGTAAAATGCTAACTTAGTTACTGAAAATTAAATGCTGAAAAGTAAATGTTGAATGTAAATTGCTGAAAAGTAAATGCTCAAAGTAAATTGCTGAAAAGTAAATAAAGTAAAAGTACAATGAAAGAAAATGCTGAGGTAAAAAGATCCACTTTTATTACTTCTTCTATTTTAGATATCTCCCTTAATAATAATATACTAACTTTGCATGATAATTACCAACTAGCCATATAGGCGGTATCCAGATTAACTCAAAATTATATTAATTACCAACTGACCAATCAGGCGGTATCCAGTTTAGTCAGGTTAAAACCAATTTAAATAATTACCAACCGACCAATATGGCGGTATCCTCGTTAAGTCATGTTTTAACTAGTTTATATATTATAATTAAGGGAGATTCATCTAAATATTAGTAATAAAAGTTTTACCTTTTACCCCAGCAAAGGGGAGTTACCTCCTCATTACTGAAAAGTAATAACTGAAAATTAAAGAAAGAAAAGTATTGTGCGTAAAAGTAAATTGCGGAAAGTAAAAACTGAAAAGTAAAGAAAAGAAAGTGCGAAAGCGGAAATTAATTACTGAAAGCTGTAAATAAACAAACAAGATACAATCTTCTTAGTATTCTTAAGGAATTCCTTAGAAGAAAGTATGAATTTTACAAATGAAATGGCTTGGTATTTATAGGTAAAATTTTGCCTCCACCGAATCATCCACCGAATCCATTATTAATTGCTCCACTAATTACTCCACCAAATCCATTATTAATTGCTCCACTAATTGCTTATCATGTTTGGTGGTGATTTGATAATTTTTATTATTTATTTATTAATTTATTTTTTTGCTTTGAAAATGACTTTAATAATTACACACAACACACTTCTGGATGGTTCATCAATTTCGGGCATGAAATCTTCAGAATTCGAAATTATTTTGTCTTTCAAAGTTGTAGATCTTTGAGTCTTCTTTAATCTTCCGTAATGACAAGACGGACCAAGAAACATGCATCCGATACACGTTACTTTACAGCCTTATTTTAAGCGGGGATATTCCTCAAGGAAGCATTACTCCACATCAAATGTAGAATTTTAATATAAATCATTTTCTAAACAACTCAATTCTACCTTAGAAAACATAACTCAATTTAACTATTAAATTTCTGTTACGTTTCCGTTAGCGTATGACCGAAAATTCAAGAAACATATAGATTACATGCAGGTTCCAATATTAAAATTGGATTATATATCATAGATCAAGCATGATAAATAAAATAGATGAAGCATCAGATCTGCTCTGATACTATTTTTATTGGGGTTTTGATGAGTGGTAAATATATCACTATTTCCCACTCATTTAAATTAATAGTTTGTATAGATTCTTGAGTTTTGGTGTATTTTTGATGTGTTTTGTGTTATTTTTTAGATAAATAAAGTTGCAGGAGATTTGGGGCTAAAACAATGAAAAACAGACAAAATGGCTAAATTGTAATTTTGCGCATCGTGACACGAAATCCTTCAGCATTATGGCCGCTAACGTGCGCCGCATGCTAAAATACGCCGTGCCACGTGTCACAATCTGAGAAGACCGTTAACGTGCGCCTGCCACATGTCAATATTAGAGCATATCCGCTAATATGCGCGGTGCCATATGTCACCATCACATGCTATCGACAATCGCCATCGCCACATATCGTCTACGTGTCATCCACGTGTCAGCCACGTGGCATCACATCAGTCACATGCCAAGTCAGCTTGCCACGTGTCAGCCACGTCATCATCAACCAATTATCTTGTGCCACGTGTCACCATCACACGGTGTCAACAATCAACATCACCACATGTCAGCCATGTCAACGTAATCACTGAGTTACTGACGCCCTCTACCACATGTCACCTTATCGCGAATCCAACTGCCTCGTCGCAAAGCACACCGTAAATCACGGCGTGTCGCGATGCGCAAAGGTGAGCGCATCGCGACGCGCTCCACTTATTGACGCCTATAAATTCAGCTTGAAATTTCAGTTTTAGATATACCTTCCTCTCTGTAAATCCTTGATAATACTAAGGAGTTTTTATCTAATTTGTTTAAATTTCAGTTGTGTAATTAATTTCATTTACTTTTTGTAATAGTAATTTACTTTCTTTACTTTTTCAGTTTTTACTATTCAGCAATGATGAGGTAACTTCTCCCTGCTAGAGTAAAAGGTAAAGCTTTTATTACTGTTATTAAGATTAATCTCCCTTTACTATAATATAATAACTCATAAAACTTGACTTAACAAGGATACCGCTATATTGGCCGGTTGGTAATTATTCATAAATTGATTTTAACCTGACTAAGCTTGGATACCGCCTGGTTGGTCGGTTTGTAATTAATTATTAATTTGACTAAATCAGGTTACCGCCTATATGGCTGGTTGGTAATATCACATAAGTTAATATATTATATTAAGGGAAATATCTAAAATAATAGTAACAAAATTGGATCCTCTAGCCCTAGCATTTTCTTTTATTGTATTTTTCTTTATTTACTTTTCAGTATTTTATTTTATGTCTTTTATTTTATTTAAGTTTTACCAGCCTTAAATATGTGTCGTAGCTAAACCCATTATCTAGGGTTGTGATAATTCCAATATCACCGGTTTATAAGGAGTTATTTTATAGTTTGGGTAATATAAAAGTTTACTTATTAAGTCTTAAGCTTAATGCGTCTTGTTAACTGGCCACTAATAAGATTGATCTGGTAAACTTAAAATAAATTTGACGATGGAATTTTAGGTTTCAGCTTAAGACTTAATAGCCCATGATCTTCCTTGATGATAGATAACCCTTTAATAGATTTCCTTACAGGATAGACATATACCTGTCAGGCGGGGTAGCCACAATTGGAACTTAATCTTAATGAATTCAAGTAATTTGATTGACATAGACATATGGCTTAATTAGGCTACACTAGGTATGTGCAGCTGACCATCGTCAGAGGCTTTTGCATAATTTCGTGTTCCAGATTAGTAAACCAATATATTACACAAACATGAAATAACCACTTTATCTTTTAAAAGTTATTGGAAGAAATCACAACCCTAGATAGTTTTATAAATTTGAATTTTCTAAAATCTACTCTCGCGTAATTTTATTTACTTGTTTTAAATTTAAAGTCAACAATCAAAACAACCAATCCATTAGATACTTGTAATCATTTGGCCTCATAAAATTAATAACTTAGGTATTAAGACCTCGTGGGATCGATACTTTTTATACTACTTGAACGATACGTGCACTTGCTTTATACGTGTATGATTACGCACTGGTCAAGTTCTTATCACCGTTTTCGGGGACTGAGTTATCTTTCACTATTAGTTTTAAGGTTAGATACGTTACTTGTGTCTAATGTGTTTTTGCTTATTGTTTTTATTTTCTTGTGTTTCAGGTTCTCAGACACTACATGAGACGAACCAGAAGATTTGAATTCCGACCGTTTGACCCATAGATTGAAAGAACAATCGGACAGTTGAGAAGGGAAAGGCGAGAAGGCCAAGAAGCACTGATCAACATGGAACATGAACCTTTGGAGGTTGCACCACCAATTCCCATTCGAGACAGAACCATTCCAGTGGTTGACGGCCTCATTTCTTGTATTGTACTTCCTATCTTACCAGTAAATACATGTGACATCAAAACATGTATTCAGATGATTCAGAAGTCAGTTCAGTTTGGGGGGAATGCAACTGAAGATCCTAATGCTCACATCAGCAACTTCCTGGAATTTTGCGGCACTTTCAATTACAATAAAGTGGATGAAGAAGCAATGAGACTGCGGGTTTTTCCATATTCCTTGAAAGAAAGAGATAAAGCTTGGCTACATTCACTACCAACAGGTTCCATCACAACTTGGAACACTCTAGCCACCAAATTCCTTGCAAAATACTTTCCACCAGTCAGAACAGCAAAACTGAGGAATGACATCACATCCTTTGTACAACTTGACTCGGAAACTTTATACGAAGCTTAGGAAAGGTATAAAGATTTTCTCCGGAAATGTCCACACCATGAGATTCCAAAATGGCTTCAAGTCCAAACATTCTATAATGGACTTTCTGGACGGATGAGAACCACAATTGATGCTGCTGCTGGAGGAGTTTTGATGGCAAAATGAGAAGATCAGGCTTGGGAATTAATCGAAGAAATGGCTAATAACAATTCTCTGTGGCCAACAGAAATGAGTATGATTCAACGAATTGCAGGAATTTATGAAGTTGGAGCTAACTCAGCAGTGAATACTAAGTCGGAGCATATGTGCAAAAGCCTGGAAACATTTAGCACGCAAGTTGTAAACATCGCCAAAGCCACAAGTTCACCATTTGGAGGAGCACCAGAGCCAAACCAACAAGAAGAAACGATGAATTATGTTAACAATTTCAATAGACAGATGAACAATCCATATTCCAACACCTATAACCTATTGGGGAGGAATCATCCCAATTTTTCATGGAGCAACAATTCAGGGCAAAAGAAAAATCCACCAGCTGGATTCCAACAACAAAACAAAGGCCAGAAGTTTCAAAAAGAACCAGAAATGAAAAAATGGATTGCAGAGATGTTCAAAAAGTAACAAGTAGCATATGATGTTATTTTTCAAAGTCAATCTGCTTCCATCAAAGCACTGGAGAATCAAATTGGACAACTGGCCAATGCTCAGAGTTACAGACCGCCAGGAAATCTTCCAAGCAACACAGAACCAAATCCAAGGAAGCGAGAGAATGAGCAATGTCAAGCCATTACCTTGAAAAGCGGTACTGAAATCAACAAAGATGTTGGAATCAAGGCATCTATTGAGGAAGTTCCTAAAGAAGTAGTTCCACAGATTGAGGAAAAAGAAACAAAGGAAAAAGATCAAGAAAAAATCACTCTACCTCCACCTTTTCCACAGCGTCTTCAGAAAAATAAACTGGACAAGCAGTTTGCTCGATTCCTGGAGGTGTTCAAAAAGTTGCGCATCAACATTCCATTCGCAGAAGCGTTGGAAGAAATGCCTAGTTATGTCAAATCCATGAAAGACATTCTTTCACGGAAGCGGAGATTGGGAGATTATGAGACATAAGCATTAACAGAAGAATACAGCGCCATCATTCAGATGAAACTTCCCCCGAAGTTGAAGGATCCTGGCAGTTTTACTGTCTCATGCACCATTGGAGAATATTATATCAGTAAGGCTTTATGTGACATTGGTGCAAGTGTTAATTTAATGCCTTTTCTATTTACAAGAAACTACAATTTGGAGAAGCAATGCCTACCTTAGTCTCTCTACAACTTGCTGATAGAACGTTTGCATTTCCTAGAGGAGTAGTTGAAGATGTGCTGATCAAAGTCGAAAAACTCATTCTCCCGGAAGATTTCATTATCCTTGACATGGAGGAAGACAAAGATGTACCTATCATCCTTGGGAGACCATTCTTGGCTACAGGTTGAACTATTATTGATGTACAAAAAGGAGAATTAACCATGAAAGTTCAGGACTAAGAAGTTACCTTTAATGTTTTCAAAGCCATGAAATTCTCGGGCGATGAAAATGAAGAAGAATGTTTCAGAACTGATGTTGTTGATAGTATCATTTAGGATATTAATACAATTCCTTCGGATAAACTTGAAGCTTGCATCACGAACACGACTGACAGCGAGCTAGATGCTGAAATTCTGGAATGTATCAACTACCTTGACAAGCCATTCTGATTCAAATCGACACCACCAGTGGAAAGTCTGGAACTACCAAAGAAGGATCGAATCAAACCTTCAATTGAGGAACCATCGTAGCTGGAGCTGGAACTGAAGCTATTGCCGAGCCATCTCAGGTATGCATTTCTTGGAAACTCTTCTGAATTACCTGTGATTATTTCTTATTCGCTAACATTAGAGCAAGAATAAAAGTTACTGAGAGTGTTACGAGGACACAAGATAGCCATTGGCTGGACTATAGCAGACATTCGAGGCATTAGTCCATCATTTTGCATGCACAAGATCCTGATGAACGAGGAGTACAAACCCACAGTGGAGCATCAACAGAGACTAAATCCAATCATGAAGGAGGTCACGAAGAAAGAAATCATCAAATGGTTGGATGATTGCATCATCTATCCCATCTTAGACAGCAGTTGGGCGAGTTTTATGCAGTGTGTACCGAAGAAATGAGGAATTACTGTAGTCACTAATGAAAAGAACGAGCTGATTACAACAAGAACGGTGACTGGATAGAGAGTATGCATGGACTACCGGAAGCTGAACAAAGCAACAAAGAATGATCATTTTCCGCTGCCATTTATTGACCAGAAGCTAGATAGATTGGCGGGACATGAGTTCTATTACTTTTTGGATGGATATTCAGGGTACAATCAGATTGCCATCGCCCCAGAAAATCAGGAGAAAACCACATTTACATGTCCGTATGGTAATTTTGCTTTACGCGGGATGCCATTTGGATTATGTAATGCTCCTATCACATTACAGCATTGCATGATGGTCATCTTCTCAGACATGCTGGAACAAAGTATGGAGGTTTTCATGGATGATTTCTTTGTATTTGGAGACTCTTTCGACCGCTGATTGTAAAATCTGGAACAGATGTTACAAAGGTGTGAAGATACCAACATGGTACTCAACTGGGAGAAATGACACTTCATGGTAGAGGAAGGCATCGCCTTGGACATCGGATCTCATAAAAGGGAATCGAGGTAGACAAAGAAAAGATTGAGACAATTGGAAAATTACCTCTACCAACATCTGTCAAAGGGATTCAGAGCTTTCTCGGACATGCAAGCTTTTACAGGAGATTTATCAAAGACTTTTCCAAGATTGCTAAACCTCTGTGCAATCTTCTAGAAAAGGATGTGCCTTTCAACTTCACCAAAGAATGCCAGGAAGCTTTTGAGATCTTGAAATAGAAGCTTGTTTATGCTCCCATTGTAGCACCAGACTGGACTCTTCCATTTGAAGTGATGTGCGATGCTAGTGATTTTGCTGTAGGTGCAGTTTAGGGACAACGCAAAGCAAATATTTTCCATACCATTTATTACTCCAGCAGAACTCTGAATGAAGCTCAACTCAACTATACAACCAATGAAAAAGAGTTGCTCACAGTTGTGTTTGCTTTTGACAAATTCCACTCTTATCTGCTGGGTCCCAAAGTGGTGGTTTACACAGATCATTCAGCAATCAAATATCTGATCGCGAAAAAAGATGCCAAACCCAGATTGATCAGTTGGATACTTTTCTGCAAGACTTTGACGTGGAGATCAGAGACAGGAAAGGGACAGAAAACCAAATGGAAAATCATTTATCGAGGATCAAAAATGGAGAAACAGCTGGCAAAGAACTGACAATCAAAGAAACTTTTCTAGATGAACAGCTATTTTCCATGAAACAACAGAATGTCTCTTGGTATGGTGACTATGTCAACTACATCGTGTCAGGAAAATGGCCGTTGGAATGGACAACTCAGCATCAGAAGAAATTCTTCAAAGAAGTCAACCATTAAGTATGGGATGAACTGTATCTGTTCAAACGTTGTGCTGATCAATTACTGAGACGGTGTCTTCCAAAGGAGGAGGTCAACCGTGTCTTGCAGCATTGCCATTTATCACCATACGATGGACACTTCAGTGGGAATAAAACTGCAGCTAAAGTCCTTCAATCAGGTTTGTTTTGGCCCATTCTTTTTAAATATGCTTTTTTATTTGCTCTCCAATGTGACAGGTGTCAGAGAACAGGAAATATCTCGAGAAGAAATGAAGGCTTCTGCAAAACATTCTGGAAGTGGAGATATTTGATGTATGGGGGATTGATTTTATGGGACCCTTTGTTCCATCATTCAGAAACTTGTACATCCTGGTTGCAGTAGACTATATCTCCAAATAGGTTGAAGCAATTGCACTACCATCAAACGATTCAAAAGTGGTGATCAAATTCCTTAAAAAGAATATTTTCACTCGCTTCGGAATACCTAGTGCAATTATCAGTGATGGTGGCTCATATTTCTGCAACAGATACTTTGATGCACTCATATCCAAGTATGAAGGTACTCATGAATTTGCCACAGCCTACCACCCACAGTCAAATAGACAGGTTGAAGTTTCAAACAGGGAGATCAAAAGAATATTGGAGAGAACCTTTGGATCAACAAGGAATGACTGGTCTACAAAATTGGACAACGCATTATGGGCCTACCGAACAGCTTACAAGACACCCATTGGTATGTCCCCATATCAAATGGTGTTTGGAAAAGCGTGCCATCTGCCAGTTGATCTTGAACATAAGGCATTCTGGGCACTGAAGAAGTTGAATCTTGATCCACAAGCTGTAGGAGAGAAACGACTCTATCAACTCAACGAATTGGAGGAATTTCGCTTACAGGCTTATGAGAATGCCAGATTATACAAGGAAAAGACCAAGAAATGGCATGATCGAAAAATAGTGCGTAGACAACTAGAACCAAGGCAGCATGTGTTGTTGTACAACTCGAGGTTGAAACTTTTTCCTGGAAAGTTGAAATCAATGTGGCCATGGCCATTTGTGATTACTTAGGTTTTACCATATGGAGATGTTGAGTTACTTAATCCCAACACCAACGAAACACTCAAGGTTAACAGTCAGCGTGTCAAACACTACTGGGGATAATCAGTTGAGCGATAAAAAGAAAGTGTCACACTTTCAGATCCAGCCTAATGTTCGGGAAATCATGTCTAGCTGACGACATTAAACTTAGCGCTAGCTGGGAGGCAATCCATGCAATTTGTGTATATATTGTGATTTGGTGTGTT
>SKCR01031083.1:0-31043 GCA_019454045.1 Zanthoxylum bungeanum
CCACTTCCATGGCTCGTACTTTGTAAAATCCTATCGTGTTCCTTATTCGTGGGGTTTATAATTGTTTGCCCCTAGACTCAGCTCAGTTATTTGCCATTCGTTACCTCCACCGCGTCCGGATAGATTATGTTTTCCCGAAGGCTGCTTCAACATTATGGGATGGCAAAAATCATGTCTTTTGTTTCCATGGTGTATGAGTGAAGCGGGGTTTACTGCTATGCCTATGATGTCGGCAACCACGACACTGTTGGGCACGTAGCCCGTAGAGAGTACATATAGCTCACAGAGGACTACTTGGAGAATGAAGGAGTCACCACCTTATATAAGACATTATAAATGATTTAAGGCCGCACTATACCCCTTGCAAGGTCCGAACGTAAACCCGTTTGGGCTCGAAATTGTCTCTTACTGATGCGAGTATAATATCCAAGTTCAAAGAAGTATCAACATATCTTATAATGCAAAATCATGCAAGAGCCATTTAAAAAATACAATTACACAGAAAATTAATAATAAAGGCAGAAAAAAGCATGAGTGAATAAACATTCAGGGATCATCGCAACAATATTAAAATAGTTACCAAACAAAGTAGAGCGTCCGAAGATAGGCCAAATATTTTTATGTCCTTTATATTTGGCCAGACATATTGAATGTTTGGCCTGATATTCTTTGCAAACTAGATAATACAAGGACAATCATATTGACATAAATACTAAAGCAATAATGGCATAGTAATAATAGAACAATTGTAAAGCATGACAATGGTAAAAAAACGATAAATAAACAGGACAGAGCAGATATCTCATCGGCCTGGCTTCGTAGAAGCTTGGTCGGACATCTTTTATATAATTTATGTCCGGTTGGACTTATTATAAGTCTGGTCGGGTATGCTTCGCAAACTAGAGAGTCAAAAAATTACAAAATCATATACAAATAACAATGATAAATAAAACAGTAAATAACCAGAACATCAGTAATAAAATATGGTTTATGTCTCGTCGGCCTGGCTTCGGGGAAGCCTGGCCGAATATTATCTTATATAGTGGATGTCCAGCAGATATACAATGAGTCTGGCTGGACATTCTGGAACATGTTTGCTATAATAATAGGCTGGAAACAATACAGAAATAATAAAAAAAATTAGATTATGTAAAAACCAACACGTTTGGTTATTTCCCAATGCTACGTGGAGTTGTATCCCGAGTACAGACTATACTATCATCCAATTGAAATCTATTATGGAATTTAGGTTCGGGTTTCCATCCTATATGCCAAAAAGAAATAACCATACAGTTGGATATTAATTTGACTTGTGTATGTCCGGCCGGACATAAATCAAGTCCGGTCGGAGATACTGTGCCAGAACAGTACTATATAATAAGCATAAATTGTAATAGGGTGCTCTCAGGTCGTACCTTTTAAGCGAAGCTGTCTCAAAAAGCTCATTTTAAAGCTTGGTTGATGGCCGAATTTCTTACCGAAAGGGGTTGGGAACTCTTAACAATTTCCTCATTGGCTTTCTCTCGTTTTTTTCATTCATAGTTTAAGGTTTCAGGGTTTCAAAACTTGAGACTAGGTTGATAATTGAAGACAAAAAGTTCCTCATTTTATGAATGACTTGAGAACTAATTTATACTGCTCATATTGAAGCTAAAAATGGAAGGTGAAATCAAATCCTATCTTTGTCTCCAGTGATTGCCAATCTGCAGTTTCAGCAACAGCTCGATACATCCGACCGAACAAATATTTCCAATATATGTCATTCATTAGATTAGCGATTTGTATGTATTCATGTATACATGTGGGTCTATCAACTATCATAACAGTTCGTCGATCGTCGCTGAACTTACTTAGCTTTATTACAGTCAACTTGTTGGTAGATGGGCTCTCGGGCCCTCCGATGCTTTGATCGGTGGTGATGTGCTTCAATCTCGGTCTTCATTCCTGATTTACTCTTGAGTCCCTCGATGCTTCAATCAGTTGTGATGTACTTTGATCCATCGGGCTTCTTTCCCAGTCATGATAGTTGATAGACCCGCAAGTCCCCAGATACTTTGATCAGTTGTGAGATGCTCTGATTCCCCAGGCTTCATTCCCGACTGTTTATGGATCCGTAGGTCCCCGAATACTTCGATTGGTTGTGAAATACTTCGATCTCTTAGGCTTCATTCCCGGCTGTAATAGTTGATGGACCAGAAAATCCCATATACTTCGATCGGTTGTGAGATGATTCGATCTTTTGGGCTTCATGCCCAACTATAATGGTTGATGGACCCGCAAGTCCCATGATACTTTGATCATTGTGAGATGCTTCGATCTCTCAAGCTTTATTCCCAACTATACTCCATTCCCGAAGCTCTCTGTGATGCTCTGACCTCAGTCTGTAACCCATTCCCAGAGCCGTTGGCTGTTTCATCCCCATTCTCGAAGCTCTTAATGGATTCATTTCGAATTTGCCTTTTCTTCATTTCCGGATTCATTTCGAAGTTGTCTCTTTTTCATTCATAGATTCATTCTAGAGTCGTCTCTTGTAACATTCTAAACTCGTCTTCTTTTAATATGATGGCGTCTTGATTCATCTACTTCTGTGAAATGTTTTTGATATTTCTTTTAGGCGGGTTTCACCACTTGTCGGTGGCACTTCAACCCCGTCTAATCTGCTTTCTGATTTGTATGATGACCTTTGTTTTCATTTGCTTTTAGCATTTCAACTCCGCTCGATGTCCTAAATGTGCGATGGAAATCACCTCCAGTATTCTCTTTTAGGCGAGCTTTATTCCTAGTATTTTATTTGTAGGCTGGCATTGCCTCTGTTTTCTGATTTTTGATGCTCCGTGTTTTGGAGGCTCTCGCTACATACCGCATTTCTCCAGAGTTCTTCTTCTTAATCTGCTTTGTGTTCATTTTCTAAAAAATGAAGGTTATTTGTATGTATTCATGTTTACATGTGCAAATGATCTCTTGTACGCCTATTCTTTTGCTTGGAAAGTACAGGTGTCCCGATGTTCTTTCGCAGAAGTATCATCAATTTTGCCCAGCCTGTCATTCAGGGTTCTTAAATCATCAACTTTACTTTCAAAATCCTTTTCTTTTTTTTTATCGTGCAATGACTCTTCGCATGTTCTCAAAAGTTTTCTTCGTAAAATTCCATCTCATTCCAAGGTGTGAGCATTGTCTAAATTCAAAATTCAATTCTAACAAAGTTTTCACCTTTCGAACGCTTCTTCATGTGTGTGTTTCTTTTATAAAGAACTACATACAACCCATATTGATTTATGCTGGTGTAGATTAGGGCAGACACTTTAGTTTTATAATTTCCTTTGCCTAGACAAGCTAACACCCAGTTAAGGATCAATAAGGCTTATTTCATGTAAGGCTTATCTTCATCCTTAGCTTTCCTAAGTTATAAAATTGACTTTTGACACAAATACTTCACATTTGTGATGCGAGCCTCTAGTTACTCACCAATTTCACCAACTCAAGTTGCTTTGCATTCACAATATTTGAGCTGTCATTTGACCCAAAAGTACTCGTAGGGTTCACGATACTCCTGGCTACTAAACATTTCTAATAGATGAGTATGTTTTTATGGGATTCATCTTTTTTTTTTCATTTCTCTTTCTTTTCTTTGGCATCATCTCCATAACTTAGTGTCGTCTTATCTTGAGATTCAAATGAGTGCCAAGTGTTTTGACCAGTTGTGTCAGCATAAATTCTTTCTAGATTTGCTTTGCAATTCCAAGTGCAAGTCTTAGTGCGCAATTCTTTAGATGGCATTCTGCCAGTGATTCCAAAGTTTAAAAAACTAGGGAAATTATCATTTTCCACATGATATCTAGCTTAAGTGTTGTTTACCATGAAAATTTTGAATTTGTTCCCTTTTCCACCTACAATTTGAAAATATTTCACTTTCCCACCTGATAAAGTGGAAATATGTACAATATATCCATTAATTCCGAGAAAATTATTTGTTTTCCACCTCATAAAAGTGAAAAAGTGAGCACATCTAAATCTTTAGGTGGAAAAAGGAACAATTTCAAAGTTTTCGTGGAAAACGGTATTTACTCCATTAACTAGATGGATAAATGATAATTTACCAAAAAAAATATTTTAAAAATTTAGACATGTTCATTCTTTCGAAAGACATGATATTTTTTTCAAAATTGAATTTTATTATCATTGAACATTTAAAAAAAAGTCATGGCATGATACAGAAAAAATGCAAATGCAATCCTTCCATGATTTGTTTCCCGATCATTGTATGCTGGAGGCTTCTTCCAGATATGGTATTTTTTCCATGTCGATCAGATTCTGGAATTCTTCCTTGAGGCGGGAACATTTGTATGTCTCTTGTCCTGGGAACTGGTGGAATGCATAGTACAGGGTTGATAAAGTTTTCTTGGCAGCGGGTCTAACATAAGCTTTGGATCCAGTGGTTTCAATAGGCCTTGTCTCTTAAGCTTTTCCAAAATCTTGGACATTGACTTCCCAGGTGGAGAAATGTCGTTTCTAGATGGTTTTTAATTCTGATGTCCCATATCCTGAACTCCCTCCATGACTTTTCACATATTGCCATTGGCTGTATGACTTCTTGTACTCTGTTCCTCTTCTCTTATGCCCATAACCATTTCCTTTAGCTGCCTGAAGTCGGACTGTTGGTTTCCTCTAAGGGTCCCAAGATCATTTATCAAGCATGAAACAAGTGTAAATACAATCGAAGGAGGTGCGGAAAAACTCACATGGATCGGTCATGATGCTGCGAAGACAAAAACAAACTGCCTCCTCTGTCAAGCTCGGCAGTGGCAGCTCGGTGTGGGGACTGCTCGGCAGTGGGTTGTCTTCCTCCTCCAAGAAACGGCCATGGGTGATCCTCCATGGAAGCTCCAAGCTCCAAGCTTCACAAGGTGATTCCTTGCTCATGAAAACACTGCCCTATCACCTTTGTATTCCTCCTAGAGTGTGCTAGCACATGGATCTTGCAACAAAATCATTCATTTCTTCTCTATGTGTTTCGGTCTAACCAAAAACCAGAAAGAAGAAGGCCTGTTGGCCGAGAGAGATGAAGAAGAAACAATTTTTGGCTCCAAAAAATGAAAACCGTGTACTAGAGAGAGAAAAGGAAAAAGAAAAATGTAATAGGTTTATATATTTTCCAAAATTAATAAACCATTTACTTTTTCAATTTCAAAAAGCAAAGCATTTAATGCTTTCTTTCAATCACCTCACATCAATCAATCAAATGTCACATCACTCAAAGTGACATGTGATTTGACGCTTGATGTGACTTGTGATTTGACGCTTGATTTGACTTGCATGCCGCACTCGAATTTCGAAATGCGAATGCGCTCACAAATAATCCCGGGCTCGGGTTCGCTAATTCCAAATTAACGAATTTTCTGTTGCGTCGTAATTAAATGATTAGGCCTAGTGAAATCACTATTCACATCGCTAACGAATTAATTCTAAATTAATTTGTTCGCCCGAATTAAAATCTAATTTTAATTCCGCGTCGAAATCCAATTTCTTATAATATATCAAATATATTATTTGAAATGAGCGCGTATGGAGAGTAATTGAACGAATATTGCAAATTCAATTCTTGCCTCCCACTATTTTTCGGCGAGCCTCCAACCCTCTGTCGAGTACTCGGGAAACCGTGTTTCCTAGTGGGCTAGGATCCCGTTAAATATCACACAATCTTGACTTTGGCCAACAAATTGTATGATAATTAACTAAGTAGATCTCTAAGATCGATTGGATCCAATCCAATTCCTAGATCCGGTAGGGGGACATCCATGTCCGAAGCATATATCTTATATATGCCAATACATCCAATGTATTACCTAACCTGATTTCCTCTGAATCAACTAAGCTTTGGCTTTGGCACAACAAACTTAGTGATCCCAGTCAAGCGCAACCCATTGACCATGGAAAGCTTCGTAATCAATGTCGATGGACAAGAAGTGGTCTTGACTTTGGCCAACAAACCACAACTTGGACAAGACACTGATATGGAACAAAGCCTTCGTGATTCAAACACATCCTCGACAGATAAAGGCCTTGACTTTGGCCAAAAAACCAATGTCGTCTTAGATCTTGAGTAAGAATCACTCAATGGAAGGAAAAACGCTTAATATTGAGGGAGGGTTTTTCGCGTGCAAATTGGCAACCAATTTATTATCTTTGTTAAGGTCTCATCATCATACACCCTTAAGCATGCATTCTAAATACATAATAAAGCGCATATGAAAAATAATAATGATATGCGGATGGATACTTTACACATTGATCCTAGATCAAATCTCTCACTTTCTCTCTCCAGCTAGCACTTGTATTTACTTCTACCTGTTACACTACACTTCTAAAGAAACCTCATTTACATTGAGGGGAATAGGTGAGAAGAGAATACAAATAAATATGAGGTAATAAGGCTAGACACGCAGGTCCAATTAATAAATCAAATTTATTACAATTTCCAAAATTGCCCCACCCATCTAATATCCATCCGATATACATTATTCATGCATCGCAACCATGTATTCACAGAAGCATGTTATCAATCAATCTAATCAAATTAATTAATCTGATAATTAGTGATCATCCAATGTTCAAACAACGATTTGATTTTGTTCGAGTCAAACTCGTTTTGCGAACAAGTACTCAAAGTACGAATTCTCGAATTAAATTAAATTACATAATTAAATCCAATTCAATTTGTATTTAATTCTAATTCACTATTTAATTCCAAATTAAATATTACACTTTATAAATAAACTTTTACGACTTAAATTCCAAATTTAATCGTCACGGTTCTCAAAGCCCGATTAATATCCAATATTAATTTAATTAAAGTCCAATGGGCTTTTAATTAATTTCTTCAAGGCGTGGACTTTTGGTCAACTCGGGTCAAACCGAATAACCAAAATCCAATCCGGGAGTTACCCCATAAGCCCAAAATCAATTTTGGCCCATTAGGCCCAATTAAACTTTAAAGGTTCATTAAGTCGCATTTGGGCTTTATGGAAGCGGTTTTGGGCCTAATTGGATCCAACCAATTTCGCCTAAACCCAACTTTGTACAACAAAGCCCAATAAGCCCAATAACAACTTTAAAAGCCCAAATCCAATTTTAAGTCCAACTTAATTAAATTACAAAATCCAATTTCTCAATTCAATTAAATTAAAGTGTATAGCATTATTAATTATCCAAATCAATATTTCCAAAAAACACCAAATTTGTAAAATTAATCATGCTTATCATCACAAAACATGTCCAATACATTTGGATGAAAATCAAACCCAATAAATCATGCTTAAAGTCTCGGCCAAGAAGGATTTTATATCCAATTTCAAATCCAATCCAATTGAACCAAATTAAACATTAAATCAACATCCCTAACATGATTCTAATTCATCCAATGAATCAAAAAATCAAAATTCCAAGACAATTTAGGGTTCCAAATTTTCGGCCAACACACCAAAATTGGGGAAAATTGTTCCAAACATTTTTTCATCAAATTGATCCAATCAATCATCAATTCAACATCATTTAAGCATACTAATTCATCCAATTTCATTAAATCATGCCCAAATTCGTTTTGCCCAATTTTAACCCTAAAATCAATTTCATGCTTTCAAAAGCTCAAGATACCATTGTTGGTTTCCTCTAAGGGTCCCAAGATCATTTATCGAGCATGAAACAAGTGTAAATACAATCGAAGGAGGTGCAGAAAAACTCACATGGATCGGTCATGATGCTGCGAAGACAAAAATGAACTGGCTCCTCTGTCAAGCTCGGCAGTGGCAGCTAGGTGTGGGGACTGCTCGGCAGTGGGTTGTCTTCCTCCTCCAAGAATCGGCCATGGGTGATCCTCCATGAAAGCTCCAAGCTCCAAGCTTCACAAGGTGATTCCTTGCTCATGAAAACACTGCCCTATCACCTTTGTATTCCTCCTAGAGTGTGCTAGCACTTGGATCTTGCAATAAAATCATTCATTTCTTCTCTATGTGTTTCGGTCTAACCAAAAACCAGAAAGAAGAAGGCTTGTTGGCCGAGAGAGATGAAGAAGAAAATTTTTTTGGCCCCAAAAAATTAAAACCGTGTACTAGAGAGAGAGAGGGAAAAAGAAAAATGTAATAGGTTTATATATTTTCCAAAATTAATAAACCATTTACTTTTTCAATTTCAAAAAGCAAAGCATTTAATGCTTTCTTTCAATCACCTCACATCAACTCACATCAATCAATCAAATGTCACATCACTCAAAGTGACATGTGATTTGACGCTTGATGTGACTTGTGATTTGACGCTTGATTTGACTTGCGTGCCGCACTCGAATTTGAAATGCGAATGTGCTCGCAAATAATCCCGGGCTCGGGTTCGCTAATTCTAAATTAACAAATTTTCCGTTGCGTCGTAATTAAATGATTACGCCTAGCGAAATCACTATTCACGTCGCTAACAAATTAATTCTAAATTAATTCGTTCGCCCGAATTAAAATCTAATTTTAATTCCGCGTCGAAATCTAATTTCTTATAATATATCAAATATATTATTTTACCGATTAATTCCAAATTAATCGTTCTCTCTCTTTAATTGATATTTTATCCCAGATAAAATATCTCCGCAATTAATCCCAAATTAATTTTCTCTCTCATTAAATTAATCCCAGATTAATTAAAGTGCGAGTCATACGTCATCGGTGAATCTTCAGGAAGCGACCCATGAGATCCCCGGATATGTTGGCAGTAAATCGGGTCGTCGGACTATCCGAACCGTAAGTACCTTGTACTAAGTTTACACCGATTCACAAGACAAGGTTGGCTTCTAGCAAAGCGCCATGCCTACCCAATTCTCCAGAAACATGCTTACAGGAATAAGCGATCTATATCAGGCGTAGTATACATGGTATTGCGTATTTCGATCCAGTATCGGATGATCACGTGCTAGGCCTGGGGATGGAATTGTGTCTGCCCCGTACGAAGCACATGTCGGATGTCTGGTAACTAGTCTCTATAATCGGATAAACATGACCTTGTCATTTTATCCCGATGACTGCAGTACTTAAGAGAACCAGTACCGTATCCTACGTGACCATCATCTCCATATGCCTGGAGTGACACTTCCGTCTTGACATCACACCCAACACACTACGATTCTCAATATACCCAGCATTGGCGTACACATAACCGGTTAAAGCCCTGGACGACCTCAACCAAAGTATATTGATTGTCGCAAGTATTAGCGGTGCAAGTCTCAGGTTAAGACCAAATACACCCACCCTGATTTCGGACTTCCATAGACACATAGTCATACTACCAATGGAATTCCGAGGGGGTCTATCCAGAGCGAAGATGTTTGCTATACCATCGGTGAAACACAACCTCCTATTACACTTGCATGAGTATCCTATACCCAAATATATGAGAACTATGTCGTTGTGCCCTCACAACGCGCACAAGTGTAATACTAGTCTTTTACGTATTTATCGATGTCCATTCTCGATAATACTCTGACTATGGATATTTAATGATTTATCCTTCGTGGACTGATACTGTCTCATATCATTCTCCGTCCAGGAACAAATCATAGGGACCTCTCATCATTTATACATCTAGGTGATCTAATCACAAATGATAAGAGAGCAATCTCATTTGTCACATAGTTAATTTGTACAACAACACAATGATCTGTACAAATAGTGACGATATGGGTCATAATTGTCCAACACAGACATCATCGAGGTCATTCATTTGTAGTAGATAGAGGGTTTGGTGCCATTGATGATCATTTTGATCTTATCCTTCTCCGATTATTTTGTCTGTATCTTCAGTAGCTGGCTTCTCCAACAGTCTACATAGTCTTTGAAGCTTTCCTCTTATTTTTGCTTGATTTTTTCCAAATCACGGAGCGAAAGTTTAATCTCCATGTCCATCACATATTGATTGGGGAAGACCTTTGCCAGTGTCTTCTAGTCATCCTTTATTGCCTTTTCAATGTCATGGTACCATGCCATTGGTGCTTCTTCGAGCATCTAAAACAACTTTAGGACCCGAAGTTTGGACAAACTAGTAGCACTCATCATAGATACGTATTCGCAGAGATGAACTTTTGGATCCCCATTCCCATTGAACTTAACCATGTTTGGCATCATTAACTCGACATGTAGTTGTTCTTCGAAAGCCATGCATCATAATCCAAGAGATCTTCATATTTTCCCTTCATCTTTTAAGCAACTGACTCCAATTTCCCCCTCTCTTTTGGAGTTCAGCTTGGGAGTTGGCCATCCTGCCTGCAACATATCCTGCCAAGTCTTTATCATCATCTAGAGGGAGGATTTCTTCAGCCACCCTATTCTCAGGTCTTTACGCTTTTTATTGCTTATTTCGACCCCTGTCGCCCGAGGTACCATCAAATAAGCCATAACATTGACCAGGCTATGCAATTGTTCTATAATTTTATCCATGTTGGCTTCCAATTTATCTATGCGATAACTCTCACTGTTGGCCATCTCCGATCTTGTTATCTGACCTCCGACTAGTTTGCCTCTTTCTATAATCCAACGGGCTGCTATGATGGCTTTATCCATAAAGAGTCAACATGTTGCGTGTATGCATGAAATGCAAGGTGTGCAAACATCAACATATATCTTTCCAACCTTATTCCTCCCACACACGTGGTAAGTCTAATGTCTTCTCTAGGTTTGGCTTAGCTTATTTACCAAAAAAAGGATACACAAACTCGTTTTCTCCTATGCTAATGGTAAACCTTGGTTACCTTGGTTCATTTCCATCACCAAAGGACAAATGCCATTGATTTACAAATGACTAAGCCTAATATGGGGATCGTGTCATTATTCAAAATGACGAATCCGAACCTTAGTAATCACGATCATTGGGGTGGGATTTAAAATATTTAAGAACATCCAAATAGGCCAAAACAAAGCGTACCATTCTGGATGAAAGCTAGTAAAAATATCGAACTCATGTTTTTGGTACTTCATGTTAGGATATATGCCCTAGAGCTTCATGTAATGTGTAAACAGAATTATTTATATAAAATAAAAGATGCATTGTTCATTTATCAATTGTTTTGATTTAAATCGCATATTGTAAACTATCTAGTTTACCCTTGATTATTTATGTGCCTTCAGACTTAGTGTGTGGGTGTCATAAAGAGGATTTAAATCTGAAGTTAGTATTCTAAAATAATCCATAAAGAGCAAACAAGGCGGGTACTTTGTTTGGGATTTATCTATAGTTGCGGTCTATTCTATAAATGTATGGTGACCTTGATTCAGGATTATCCATGTGATGACATGGGAATAGAGGCACCTTATATGATGTGATCATATAAGACTAGACCGAGATAGAAATAAATTTCTTATAATATCCGTTAAATAAAGAAATTAATTTCAATCTAGTAGATGGTTATATATGGATTAATCTGAATCTTGAGTGTACTACAAACTCCTACATAGCAGGCCATTTCCTTTGATTTACAAAGGTGAGTTTGGTGTGGAAATTTCGACCAATAGCTACGTACTTTGAGGACATGGTTTGGTGTGTAGCTGGGGACGTTTTACATAGATATGGAATTCACTCCTTCTTGCGAGAAGTAGATGAGTATCTTTCTTAAGGGTTGATTCAGTACTTGAACGATTAAGGCGCTCAAGTTTTTCTATTACAAATAGGAAGATTAATTTTCATAATAGTTATGGATAAATCATTCATTATAAAATCAATGGTACTTAAGGTACACATAATTAGAGAAGTATAACAGATATTTTAACCCAACCCTAATTATGAGATACTCGTGAATAGTTAATCTGTATGTGATGATTATATCGAAAAACACCGACGTAGTTCGGCTTATATAACATATCCACGGCAACGAGATTGCAACTTTGAGTTTTTAGTGGAATAACATAAAGTTAATAATTCGGAATATTTAAATAAAGAGTTTAGTTAATATTTAGAATTGTAGGTCCATTTGGTCCCCGTTCTAGCTCGATATACTGTAGCAAATTAAATATAATTGGATAGTCCAATTATACACTCACATATATATTATTATTATTATTAATGTGATTAATAATATATTTTGTCACACATGACACTTTATGCTAAATTTAATATAAGGTTTTCTTTAAATTAATGATTATGAGATAATTATTTATTATTATAAAAAGTTTGTAAATATTAAATTATTTAATATATCACTTTTGGAAATAAATGATTTTAAAATTCATTATTACAAAAATGTTAGTTATATCTTTTTAATTAGTAACACTTTTAATGTCATTATGATGACATTTATCATGAAAATTTTGATGTTACAAAAAAAGGGCTGACCGAATTTTAGAGAAGGGTTTGGGGTTGTTTTGTAATTTTTAATTATAAACTAATCTAACCTAAATCCTAAGTATAAAAATAAAAGTTGTTTCCTTTTTAGTAGCTCTCTCGTTCTTGAATAACCCTAGCCCCTTCTTTGTTTTCTCAAGTTCACTCAAAAGTTGAAAGAAAAAGAAAAAGAAAAAGGATTGAGTGTGACAATTTTATTTCTCTAAAGAGTTTTGAGATCTAAGTGGTTAGTAGAGTCCACACTTCGTTTTGTTGGTAACGAGTCATAGCATGAAAGATCAATTGGTGTTGACAAAAAAAACTATTTCCTCTCCTTCTTGAACCACTCGGCAGTGAGAAGAAAAATCTGCTCACTGCCGCCACTTCACATACCTTGTTGGTGTTATGTTTCGTTATGTTTTCACGCAGAATTTTTGGGAACACAAATGACTATTTTGTGGATGTTTTGGGACTGTTTTGGAGTCATTATTTTTTCCAAAACAGTGGCAGAAAAATCAGTGAACGGATAGCACAAAACAGTGAGCTGTGTGCTCGCATAAATGGTGTTTTTGGTGTGCAAAACAGTCCAGTTTTTGTTCTGCTGTTCGGGGGCTGTTCGAGGCTGGAGAAATCATCAAAAACATAAGCAAAATGAGTCCAAAGAGGCTGGACAGTTTTGGCTAAGAAGAGGCAAAGGTAGAAAAGTTTTAAAGGTCAATCCCGGTGCCTAACACGCTTCCGCCGCGTGGGAAATCATTTCTTATATTTTGAACCATAATTAAACATTCTAGGCCCAACAAGGTTTTCATAAAATTTGCCCCATTAACATTTCAAAGTATTCAACCAAATTATCAAGAAATATAAACTTGTCCTAGTGAAAGGCCCAACAAGTTTATAATTCACGATAAAATGGTTGAATGACTTCAAATGATTAGGGCCCAAAGACAAGAATTAAGGGGGCTCATTCCTGTCGGGAAGCAACTATTGACTTACATGTGGGCTTGATCTGGGGTTCTGGCTTAGGCTGTCATATGCAAAGGTTTGTCCACAATTAGGTCTCTCCACCCAATGGTTCGATCGACCAATGAACGCATCTTTTTTATACCCAAAGATATGTGCCAACAAGTGATGGTTCTTATCACATAACAATCCACTGCCTTGAGTGAAAGTGATTTCATGATATGTAACACCATCAGGGTTTGAAAGGTATGCAAAAGAATGAAGACATGGTTAACCTCAATCTTGCCATTGATACTACAAGGTATTTTATTCTGGGCCGATTCTCTATCCCCAATGGATTCGCCATCTGTAGGCGCGAAGTGGGGTTTACCGCAATATCTATGATGCCAACGACCATGACACTGTTGGGCTCGCATCCCGTAGAGAGTACGGATAGCCCACATGGGACTACCTAAGAATGAATGAGTCTTCACCCAATAGAAGACACTGGGAATGATTTAAGGCCGCACTACACCCATCGCAAGGTCCGATCTTAAACCGATTTGGACTCAGAATGGTCCATTATTGATGCTAGTATAATATGCAGTTTCAAACGTGGTATTGACTTGTCTTATAATGCAAAATCATGCAAGAGAGATTTAAAGCATACAATTGCACACACATTTAATAATAAAGGTAGAAAAAAGTAGGAATGATAAAACATAAACATCCAGAGATCATTACAACATTAGTAAAATAGTAACCAAACAATCTTATCTTCTAAATATATATATATATATATATATATAGATATATATATATATATATATATATATATATATATATATATATATATATATATTTTTATTACTTCGAATTCTGATACCATGACCTCTACAATCCTCACATCCTTTACTTATCAATCAACATTCACCATTCACACACGTATCCAATCAATCACGAACTTCCATCACTCGGAAAAGACTTAGCCTATACAACCTCAACCTCTATACCGCTAAATCGTATACATTAATCAATAACAAACTTATCCCAATGACGCACATCTACACGTACTATTACAAATTCTGAATTCATAACTTATTTCCTTTACCGATCCTTTACACCCAATTCATACATATCCAATCATCTAATACATATACAAATATGTAGTCATATGCTTATACACATACTTATACATACTCATACATTTACATACACGAATACATATTAGTACCGATTCATACACTTCCATAAATCCATACATACACATAAACATTATGCTCATTTCATGTCTCACTTCATATCATATCAATAACAATGATCCATATTTATGGTAGTCGATTAACCTAACCATACGTGATCTCGAACTTCGTTCTCAAGAATATACCTTAATTATCATCTTTTAACCTAACATGTCAATTATATATATATATATATATATATATAAATCAAACAAGAAATCACCAATTTAAGTTCTCATCGCATGGTTTACTTACCTGGCTTCGCGAGCACTCCAGGTCCTAGTCACATCTGTCAAAACAAATGGCGAAATGCTATCAGAAATATGACTTACGGAGTTCTCAACTAAATTACGATAAAATCCCAGATATTAACAGAACAACTAAATCAAGTTCGTTTTCAATATTTTCAGTTTCAATAATCTTAAAACACCATCACAAACTATTCCAAGCCACTAGTTCACCTAATTTCTCGGTTTACGTATTTTTAGAAAATCTTTCAAAAATGTTTCCGCAAACACTACGAAAGGGTCCTGATCCCTCCGAACCTACCCAGATTTATCCGAATATGTTCGTAATATCATAAATAACTCATAACTATCATCAAAACCAAAACACATCTTTATACACAAAAATCCACTTTTACCGAAAACTTACATATTCTATCGGATCGATCAAACTCGTTCCGTTTTCACTCGGATTCTACCGAATGCTAATATTCAATATACTAATACTTAATAATTCAATTTATATCAATACTCTACTCTACGAAGTTACTGGATATATCTGAACATTTAACTATAAACTTGAAATTTGCGGATTTTTCGGGAGGTCTTACCAATATTTCGGGGCCATATACGGACTCCAAACGATCCCACAAACATATTGGAATCGACGGAATTCTGATCAGAGCTACTGTTCACCGTAGGTCACAATTCATCTGAATCTTATTATCTTGATTCGTGTGAAACCAAGCGTCATTCCGCAAAACCGACACCGCAACCTTGGAGTACTCTCCGAGAGCTTCGATTTGGCGGATGGCTCGGGTCGTGAAATGTAGCGACGAGCCAGAATCAAAAAACCTATGTACCACACGTTTCTTCATCTCTATCACCACTCCAAGAAATCCTTGGGAGGTCGCCTGCTACCACATGGTGGAGGGGTGGCCGGTGCACCCCTCAGGTCGGTCGCGCTGGCCAGTGTTGGCCAATAGGCCGCTGGTGCGACCAAGTGTCGTCCAAACGCATTTGGGGATGGGGGTCGTGTGAGCTATTTAGGGAAATTTTATGATTTTTGTAATTTTTAGAACTTCTAGGTTAATATAGAAAAGTTATGAAATTTACCACTATGACCCCACGAATTTACACTTTGGTTCTTCTTCATGGACCATTTCAGTAATTCTCAAAATTAAGGCTCTTCAGTTGAGAATTGCGAAAAGTATTCAACACGGAAGTTGTTCGTCTTGGAAAATGAGTCAGATAGTTTAAAAATCAGCTCAATCAGAGTTCGTTTGCTATATGTATAGCCGAAACAAGAAACTTTTACCTGTATAACGATAAAATTAGAAATCGCGTAACCGGTTCTCGAAACCACGTATTTTTCAATGCGACAAAGCTTCACTTTAACACATTCTGATTATATTCCCACACATAAACTCTTATTTTTGAATGGAATCCCGTTCCAAATCCTTAACTTTAATTCGGAAACCTTCCAATACTGTTCCGAAAAACTCGGGATATTTCAAAACCAACAAGCTAGTTTATTCTAAAAATATGAGTAACAACTAGTTAAAAATTAAAATGGAAAATCATTTTTCCAAAACAACAAGCCATTTTCGAGTATAATTTATGAATTTGATTCTAATGGCCATATTTTCATGAGAGTTATAAACAACTTTTTAAGCATTTTAATTGATCCAAATTCACATTTAAAAATTAATTTGAGCTCTCATTTGCTTTAAATTTATAATCAAACACACTTGAGTTATAACTTTTGTATCTATTCATTTGAGTCCATTATTGTGAGGAATTAGATATATCATTATTTTTATTTGTAATCTATTTAGGAAACACTTTGAATGTGAGGTGTGTGAGCATCATTGTTGTAAAGATTGATTGACACTTTGAGAAGTCAATTAGGAAGAGGTTTAATTGACTCATATGTGAAGAGATTTATTGATATCTTAGAAGTCAATTGTAATAAGAACTTTGGGTGTAAAGCGATTAATTAGTGGAATTCTCAAGTTCGTTGTGCTTAGAGGCGTAAACGTAGGTAGGGATTGCCGAACCATGTAATAATTATTGTGTTTATTTTCTCTTCCCGTTATTCTTATATTAATTGCTTTAACATTATTTTTAATTTACATTGCTCATATATTTTATAATTGGATAGAATTTAATTAGCAATAATTTTTTAAATATTCAATCCATCATATATTGTAGTCCTAATCGTAGTTCAGTTTTGAATAGCGAACCGGACCGAAATCGAATCGGGTCAGGATCAGAACCAAACCAATCAACAGTTCGGCGGTTCCGAACCGAACAGGAACTGCCGAAGAACTGATTCAGTTTCGATTTTTCAAAATCCTATAACCAAACCTCGAACCGAATCAGAATCGAACAGCACGAACCGAACTGCTAGAATCGAACCAACGAACCAAATCACGGAACTGAACCGAGGATCCAAACCGTAGAACCGAATCGTGTTCGATTCTTGAGAACGAGCAATTTCAATTTGACCGTTGCAAATTTACAATACATTTTTTTTCTATTTTTCTAGTTATAAATATTTATATCTCAATTCATTTTTCACATTCCAAATTTCCATCAATTTATTCTAACTAATTCTCAATTTCAATTTTAATTTCAACTTCATTGATATTTTTTCAATTTTAAATTTTTTTGTTATAAAAAATAAGTCAAGTGGAGGATCTTCAAGACCAAAGAGAAATACTGCTGATAAGGGTAAGAGACATATGTACCACAACACAATAAGATTATGAAGATACTGATGATTTCGACATGTCAACACCACCGCCCAATTTTGATTGTTCCCAAGAAAGTGGATATCAAAATGTGCTAGAGGATACCAATGGACAAAAAAAATCTGATATCCTCAAGAAACACTACAAAAATACACAAGATCTTAATAATATCTGCAAGATACTCGCTATATGCAACTATTGTAGTAAATAATATTCATTTAGCAGTGGGCATGGATCTCTATGGAAGCATATTACAAATAAACACGCATCTGAAACAGGTATTGATCGGACAAAAACCCAAATAGCCGGGTACGCTAGCTTTACTCCTCTATTTCATTATTCTGACACAAATAATATAGAAGAATTAGCAAAATTTGTTTCTGTTGAATACCTTTCATTTACAATTTCTTTTGACAACACAGCTGCAAACATTGCATCTATAACTGATTTAAAAATTATTTGTCAACCTACTTTCGGTGGTAGATTTTTTCACATAAAATGTGCATGTCATGTTTTAAATTTATGAGTACTAGATGGGTTAAAAACATTATATGAGCATCTTAGTCCACTAAAAACTATCATAATTAATTAATGGTCACATCCATTAGTAATGAAAAATGGTATGAATTTTTCAAAATTCACAATATGAGGCTTAAGAAATTTTCAAGAGATGTTCCAACCCATTGGAATTCAACATATGAATTCTTGAATGAGTCATATGCATATAGTGAATTATTGTGTTCTTTTATTATTTCATATTTTAGCAATGTTACTTTATATCCTCAACAATGGAGTATCTACGGATAAATTTTAGATCTGTTAAAGGTATTTAATGATACTATATACACATTGTCTGGTGTTTATTATCACACTGCTCATTTATTTAATAATAAATGTATTAATATTTCTGTTGTTATGCAAGAACATGAGCATGATGAATACTTGTACTAGTCAGTTGCAATCATGAATTTAAATGGTGTCAATATTTTGAAAATTTTCCTATAATAAACTTGGTTGCTTCTATTTTTGATTCTCGTACTAGATTAAATAGTTTGAAAGATTATTTAGATATTTATTATGAATGTTTAAGTAAACAATTAGATGTTAATAAAATTATAAGCGATCTTCGAGCTGATATATTTTAACTATATAACGAATATTATTCACAATTAGGTGAAAATGCCCCCACACCTTCCCAAAATACTGAAGTTGAGCAATCTAGTTCAACAATGTCTAGAAGGCAACTTTGACTCATACGGGAAAAAAGAAACCAAAGGTAACAAGTGTCGCAATCGAATTTGATGTTTATCTAACAACTTCTTTTTAGATTGGTGATAGTACAGGTACAACTCCAAATTTTAACATTTTGGAATGGTGAAGCAATATGCCAGATAATTTTCAATCTTAGCATTAATTGCTAAGGATATTCTAGTATCCCAGTGTCAACAGTTACAGTTGAGCAAACGTTTAGTGCGGAAGGAGTATATTGGATGAGACTTGGTCAAACATGAGCTTAGAATCATTGAAAGCCTAAGCATGTCTTAATGATTGGTCAAAAGCTAAGCGTAGGATCATAGAAAATATCAGAAAGAGTAATGATTATTTATTCGACTTAACCGATTGAACTCAAGTAACGACAATTGAAATGACCAACAACGAGTAGCCGATTAAGAATTAAATTCAATTTCAATTGCAATCGTAAATAGTGAGTTGTAATTCCTTATTATGTATACAATAAAATAAATTTTGTTAAATCCAAAATTTTATGAAATCCTTAGACTTAGAAGCAAGAACCGGTTCCCCGAACCAATGGGGGAACCGGTTCCCCAAACCGATTTTCAAACATGTTTATGTCCTGAATTAGTGCCAAACTGGAATCGAAGGATGAACCAGAACCGAATCGAACCGTACACTATATGGTTGGTTCCGGTTCCTCCGAATCGGAACCAGCGATTCGGTTTGGTTTGATTCGGAACCAAACCACATTCAAGGTTACTCTATTAGATCGCATACTAAAATTTAGTTTTGTTATATTTAATAAAGTCATTACTAATGAGAGCTCGAAATGAAATATTTCGAAATTTCATTAATTATGCCATGAACATGTAACTTAATTGGATTGGTTGGTGTGTTGGCCATTGACATGTAGTTTTTTTTTTTAAACAAGTGGCATGTAAAATGGTTGTATAATTAGTAAAGTGGATTAATATCAACGTTTTAAAATAAGATCGATGATCGAAAAGGTTCAATGGGTCACTTGTTCCACTGTTGAATCGTTCTGAAAAAACCGTTACAACTGGCTGATGTCATAAATATTATTAATTCATTTAAAATTATAACAATTTATAACAAAATATAAAAATTACACAATACATATAAAAAAATTACAATCATTAATTCTAGCAATTTCTATTATCAAAATAAGCCTAATCATCAATATTAAAATAATAAACATAGATTCAAACATCAAAACAAGCATACTCATTAATATTAGTTCTAAATTTCAACATAAATACAAAATAAATTCTATATAAATTCGTCATCAACAAACATAGTCATCAACATTAATTCTAAGTTCCAACATAAAAACAAACAATCATCCCCATCCTCGTTTATTTGATATATATTGCAACTAATCATTATCATCATCAACATTGGTACCACCTTCAAATAAATCATCTCCGTCTCCATCTTCATCAACAATACTTAAATCAACATCTTCGCCATCTACATAAATAAATTAAGGATAATTATTTATTAAGAAACAAACTTCAAAGATATTGTTTATTAAAAGACTAATCGACCAAAACACTAGAAGATGATGTTAGAGTTGGTGTTTGGAGCGTCAATTCGAATAATGTATTGTATATTATATTTTATTATTTATTAATAAAATAACTACATTTTCATTTCAAACCTTGTTAACGGTAATGTCATTATGCATATTAGATTGATATATAATATGCTAAGAATAACATCGACCTTAAAATAGTCATGTAATCACACTGGACATTGGGTGGTCCGACATTGAAATAGTATTACTGTGGAGTTGATGCTTGGAGCGTCAATCCAGATAATTTATTGAACATTATATTTTATTATTTAATTAAATAAATAACTAAATTTTCATTTCGAATCTTATTAATGGTAATGTCATTATGCATATTAGATTGATGTATAAATATGCTGACATCGATCTTAGAATAGTAATGTAGTAATACTAGACACTGGATGATCCACCATTAGGATAGTATTACTATTATAAATTATTCTTAAAGTAAATATTCTAATCGTTGGTTTTGGAAATACAGTCTAATTCATATAACCTAGAAATTAAAATTATTTTGGGTGATTTTAAAAGGTGCTTAAAATTTTTAAAAATAAAAATAAAAAAATAAATTTTGTTTGCTTCAGCACACAGTAGCTTGCTTGCGCATACATGCGTAGTATGCGCAAGCAGCTTGCTTGCTCAAGCTGCTTGTGTGTTAGGTGGAAGGATCCAATTTTCTCCCGTTTTGATTTTTCCAGACTCCGATTTATCCCTGATTTTTCCCTAAACACTTGTAATGGAATATAGTATTTCATTACAATATTTAAAAATACAATCATGCTCAATTACCACGGGTTAGACTCACTTCCACTGCGTGGGGAACCGTTTTGACCCTAGTGGTTCCACAACCGCCCTAACCTAATGGTATCATTGTAGGTCTTAACCACACAACACATGTTGTATGTTTGACATGTATTTGAATCATGCCTCTGTAATTTTAATTTAATTATGCATAAGTCATTTTGGATAAGCATTGCATCTTTTAAATTAAAATTTTTATTTTGACCCAAGCATGTTAATGACTTGATTGTCGTAAATCTCCCATGATTATGTGATTACTTTATTTTAAGTAATAGTCTTAATAATGTTGGAGCATTATAGGATGGTTTGTCTTGTCAATATGGAGATGAACGAGTTCTTACTACTTATGCCAAAGACCACCGATAGTGTGAGGGTATAAGTGCTCAGAACTTAGGTCACTCCAGTAAAATATTAGATGTAGCATGATGAGTTAACGTAGTCACCAAATACCGTCATTATTTTGAGGGTGTACTTACGAAGCTCATTAGTGCACATTGACAAGTACACATCTGGAACACGTCTTAATCCAATATCGTCATTATTGTGAGAATATGAAACGGTTCAGGACCAAACTAGGAGTCACATTAATGTGATTGACCTTGGAGATCTACCTAATGAGTTTATGAAGGCTAAGACATTCATTATTGTGAGGCTAGAGTAAATTTCATGGGATCCACTTCCTGCTATGAAATTTTGATAGTCAAATTTTTATTTTTCCGTTAAGGGAGTTTACGGAATTACGTAAAATAGTGGGATGGCACTAATAGATTTAAAATTCATAATCGTATTAGTTTTTTTATTTTGAAATGAAAAATATTCTGTTAGTGTTTAATTGTTGTCTTACAGATGGCTGCCACAAATCCATTTATGCGACTTTTAGATTTTAATAAACTAAAAGGAGCCGAAAACTATTTTGAAAATGGGAAATGAACATTCGTTTTGTCTTGGAGTTCGAAAAATTGAGCTATGTGACGATCAATTCATTGCATGTTGAAATTGATCATGATTCCACTCCTGAAAAGCAAGAGATTTTTGAAAAATGGAATGATGATAACCTAAGGGTGAAATCCTATATTTTAGGATTGATGGTTCAAGATTTACTCAGACAATACATAGAGGTACCTAATGCTTAGAGCATTATGAGAACACTCAAGGAGTTGTTCGAAGCAAATCAAGAAATAGAAATATATCGGAGGTCTAAGGGATTGTTTCATGTTACGCTCAAGGATGTAGGAGTGGTCAACATTCATGTTTTGAAAATGATCGATCAGATCCGAGGAACGACAAAACATTGTGATCGATGAACGGCTAGGCTGAAATTTAATTATGTCTTCTTTGTTTGGTACTTATGCTGGCTTTGTGTTAAAATTTCATATGCGTTCGATGGAAGCCAGTTATGAAGAACATCATAACATGTTACGCATGGTAGAACATGATTTGAAGAAATACAATCCCACTTTGTACCTCCATGGTGGAGCAAACTCTTCAAAGACTTATAGGAAGTCTAAGAAAATCAAAATGGGAATAAGAAGATATCAAAAAGAAACTCCAAGAAGAAAAAAAAGGTAAGACCACATGTAGCTCGTGATGAATGTCTACACTGCAAGAAGTCTGAACACAAGATTAAAGATTGTCCAGAGTTGAAAGGAAAAACATGACCCTCAGGTACGCTTTGTATTTTTCCTATTATTGACATCTCATTAGCCTTATATGCAAATAGTGGATGGATGTTAGACACCGACTGTCCCACTCATATTTGCAACTCCATATAGGTCATGAGGGTTAAAAGAAAGCTAAACAAAGAGGAGATCCAACTTAGATTTGGCAATGGCGAGACATTAGATGTCAAAGCTATAGGAACAGTTGTTATAGATCTCCATGATATATGTAAATTAATTTTACAGGACTGTTATTATGTACCCTCCATTATCAGACAAATAATATCATTACCGATATTGTATAAAGAGAGACATAAAATAAACATTAAAGATGGTGATTTATGTTTATATGATAAAGATAATTATTTGATATGTGAATGTTCTTTATCTAATCGTCATTATGTTTTGGAATATAAAGATGTCTTTAAAGTATAAGAAAATACAAGTAAAAGATTTGAATTAAATAATACTTAATTATGGCATATGGGATTGGGCCACATAGGTGTTAGACGTTTATCAAAATCTGTTGAGGATGGTTTGATTGAAGATCTTACCTTAGATCCTTATCCGATTTGTGAGTCATGTATCCAAGGGAAAATGATAAAGGCCCCATTTCTTGGTGTTGGACACCGTGCTGAAGATTTATTGGAGCTAATACACAGTGATGTGTGTGGTCCATTAAATCATGCCGCTCATGATGGTTTAACATACTTCGTGACTTTCACGGATGATAAGTCAAGATATGTATATGTCTATTTGATGAGACATAAATCGGAAACATTTGACAAGTTCAAAATATTTCAAAACGAAGTAGAAAAATAATCCGGTAAATTTATTTAGTGCATTCGATCAGATAGAGGCGGTGAATTTATGAGTGACGAATTTAGAAGTTATTTAAGGGAGAATGGGATTCTCGCCCAATATGGCCCACCAGGAACGCCTTAACACAATGGTGTGTCTGAGCGGAGAAATAATACTTTATTGGATATGGTGTGATCTATGTTGAGCTATACAGATCTTCCATATTACCTTTGGGGTTACACTTTAGTTACTACTGCCCGTATACATAATAGGGTTCCATCGAAAGTTGTTTCTTCGACCCTATATCAGATATGGTACAATAGAAATTCAAGTCTTAGATATTTAAAGATTTGGGGTTGTCCTGCATACGTCATAGTTGCACAGCGGGATAAACTAGGACCAATGGGGTATAAATATAGGTTCGTTGGATATCCTGAAAATTCTTTGAGATATTAGTTCTACGATTCTGAGCAACGAAATGTATTTGTTGTTCGTTTTGCCAATTTTCTTGAAAACGAATTTTTGAGAGAAAGTGAGAATTGTAGAAAGATTGAACTCGATGAGTTTGATCCTAACAGTGAGGAACCTAAGATGGAACCAGAGATCGAACTAGGTGAACTATCTACAATACAGGTTCTACGTAAGTCGAATAGAATATCAAGTCTGGGTTAACATCTGATATGAGCCTTGATGCTCTCCTCTTGGAGGAAATGGATCCGACTACGTATAAACATGCGATATTGGATATCGATTTGGGAAAATGACAGGAAGCCATGAAATTCGAAATGGATTTTATGCATGACAATCAAGTCTGGGATTTAGTTGAACTTCCTAAAGAAGTTAAACCTATTGGTTGTAAATGGGTTTATGAAAGGAAGCGAGGGCCCGATGGAAAGGTGGAAACCTTTAAGTCCCGATTGGTAGCGAAAGGTTACACTCAACGTCTTGGGATTGACTATGAAGAAATTTTTACACCAATAGGCATGCTAAAATCCATTAGGATTCTTTTAGCCATTGTTGCATATCAAGATTATGAGATATGACAGATGGATGTGAAAACCACTTTCCTAAATGGATTCCTCGAGAATGATATCTATATGGAACAACCAGAGGGTTTCGTATCCAGTGAAACTTCAAACTTGATTTCTAAACTCGAGAAGTCTATTTATAGACTTAAACAGGCATCCGGAAGCTGGAATCGTCCTTTTAATGAGATTATTAGATTATCTGGATTCATCAAGAACGAGGAAAAATCGTGTGTTTATAAGAAAGTTAGTGAGAGCATGGTAGTATTCCTTATTTTGTATGTAGATGATATCATTATCATTGGGAATGATATAGGATTAATGCAAAGTGTGAAAGCCTACATTTGCAAGAACTTCTCCATGAAAGACATGGGTGAAGCTTCCTATATACTGAGTATAAGGCTTTATCGGGATAGAGTAAGGAAGCTTACGTGGTTGTCACAATCCACGTATATAGATAAAATGTTATAAAGGTACGATTTTACCAACTGCAAGGCAGTAAAAGTACAATTCTGATACGACATACATCTTTCGAAGAAAATGACACCTCATACTGAGGAAGAAAGAGTTAGAATGTCTAACTTATCATTTGCTTTTTGTATTGGAAGCATTATGTATGATATGTTATGTACAAGACCTAACATCAGTTTCGGCATCAATGTGACTAGCCGATATCAATCTGATCCAGGTAATGATCATTGGACAGCCGTGAAACATATCCTAAAATATCTTAAGGGTACTAAGAATAAGTTTCTCATATATGGAAAGATGAGCTACAAGTTCAGGGTTATACAGACTCCGATTTTCAGGGAGATCCAGATGATAGAAAGTCTACATCCGGATACATTTTTACCCTTAATGGCGGTGCAATTATATAATGACCTGCTAGCTCCGACGATTACTAAGTTATTGGTGGCGTGATACACAATATAAATCATGCTCATGCGTAAGTGTGCTCGTGAATTACTTTTGGGACGTTCGGTAAATACTTTTGGGATGTTTGGTAAATCCCTTACAGTTCCGGTACAAAGTTTATCTTTGGTACCACTCCGAGCAACCGTTGGTATTATGGCCATAATGTTTTCATACGAACTTTGACTTTTATGGATTTTATATCGTCGGAAATCTAAGATCGAGACCTACAACTTCCGAGTTAGATATTTTTCCAAATTTGAATCAGAAGCAAGTCAACAATTGAGATTTCTTTGCTGGTACAGTAAATTTCGGGAATGATCTAGAATTTGGTGAAGTGGCACTATCTTAGCCATTCATGCCTAACAAAAATCTGCCCCTTTTTGTCTATGAATTGAGCATTATTCATTTATCTCTTTGGAGGCCAAAAATGTGATTTAGGGCAAGGAAACCCTCAAGAGAGATTCTTCATTCTCATGCTAGTTTGGAGGAAATGATAATGATGTTCAAGCTTCTAAGCACACAAAGGAAGCTTCTAACTTTTCTTCCTTCATTAATTTTGAGTTTTGAGCAAAGAAACCAAAGCCTCAATTTGCACCATGTATGTCATAGGATTTGAATTGGTTTGATTGCCATTGAAAGTGTTATTGGCATGCATTTTGAGAAGTGATTTGATTGTATTTATCATTGGATGAGGTTTATAAGTGTATGAATATGTTGGGAAATTATCCAATGTGAATTAATAATATTAGACAATGGTTGGAGTTTGAGTTGATAATATGAGATGAGTTTTAATTAGTGTTGAGGTTTAAAGAATAGCTTATGTGAAGGTGTTGGAGTGATGGAGTTGGGTTGCCTTGGGGGAATATCATTGAAGTGTTGGGGCAGTTGTGGAACCCCGCCCCGGGCAGCAGAAATGGGTCTAATTCATGGATATCAAGTATGAGTGTAATTTTAAAATTAATAAAATACAATATTTTATTTTTCAAGTGTTTTAGGGAAAACCAGAAATAAATCTGGATCCGGAAAAATCACTCGGGATAAAAACCGGACATAAATAAATCACTCGGGATTACACACAACTAATTTTTTTTTTATTTTCTAAAAACAAAAACCATTTAACACTTTTAAAATCACCCAAAACTATTTTAATTTCAAAACCAACCACAACACTTATTATAAAATAAACATGTATAAATTATAAATATATATATATATATATATGCATATTTTTGAATCAAATTACAACCCAAAATAGAATCCCAATAAGAAATGTCTCATGAACAATTCTAAGCTTTAATCTAGAGTTCCAAATTCTTATTAATTATTACATGTCCAACATGAACATCTTTGACCTATTACATAAGCATGTTGTGTTTATACTTCTAAAGTATCCTAACATAATTGATTAGCCTTATTTCAACATTAAGCTATGTGATTATGCATCTAATACACAAATGAACATAGCTTATGAGAAGATCAAACATTACCTAGTAGGTTTGATGCAAGATCCAATCTACTTCTCTTTTGTTGAAATTGTTGGAAAACCTCCAAGGTGTGCAAGCTTGTCTCCAAGATCCAATCTTGTTTCCAGTGCAACCAAGCTTCACTTCAAGATCCAATCTTGATTTCCCCTAGATGAAATGTTATAGAGACCTCATAAGCTTCTCTAAACACTTCTCTAACTTAGGCTAATCTCTCAAGAATTTGCTTATGCTTGTATTTGAACTTGTAATTAAAACCTTCCCAAAGCTTGCTATTTATAGCAAAACTTAGGCAATTTTTAATTAATAAAAGTTGTAATCAATATTTAAGTGGGCTTAATATAATTGTCCAAATATGTATAATTAGGTGTGACTAATCTCCATTGTTTCCCACTTTATTTAATCCAATTAAATCAAGCCAAAGATTAGGAAATGGATTAGTTAAATGTTTGCCACATTGATTTAATCCAATTAAATCAAGCCAAAAATCACCTATTATTACATACTTACAATTACCATAATATCCTCAAATGGTAGAGATAATTATGATTTTATAATAAGCCCTTATGTAATTATTGAATTAATCCAATTAGGTCAAAGTAAATAATCAATGTTATCTAATAACACTTGATTATCATAGTTGATACTTGATTATCATAGATGATAATTATAATATAGAATATTATCTTTTATAAAAAATAATCGGCTACACAAGTACTCAACGAGTACACTTAATATTGAGACTTTCTAAGTTCATACACGTTCCTCATATAAGCCTGGCTAATATGTACGCAATTCGGCCACCTCTGAATTCGTGAAGAACATGAACGACCTTTCTGAACTATACAAGTCGAGGTCATCACATATGTTTAACAATCCCTCCGTCGTAGGCTATCCGAGTTGTGCTGAAGAAACATATAATATATCGTCAAGTTTCCGAGGCGCACATCTCATGTCGACATGTCCATAATTCTTTACAACTGATGCGATCCACCCTTGGTGATCGGCTTTGGCCAAAGTCTTTAAGAATCGTGACTTTACTCACATGGATACCTAAACCTCTTATGGTACACATACGGGCCGACATATCCTATTTTGCTTCACACTTGATTACTGAATACGTCGGTCCACACCCAACGAACATCTAGAGGCCAGACCATGAAAGGTTTCTGACATACATGGCATCAAAATGTGGAGGATCTCACATAAAATCAATGCTGTTATATAGTCAAAGGATTACATATGTTACTCGACTCGAGGAGATTCCCATTGATGGTGATGTGTACTTCCAACTATTAGGAATCACCTATGAGTCATTCAGTATTCGCTCCAACGAATACCCACATGTCTATATGAGTTTCCAAAACTCATGATACATCGCGTTAAACCATTGGAACTCCAATTCCAATATACGACATGTGCTAGTCTTTTAGGTTATGGGAATTAAACTGTATTCCAAAACCAACGACTAGGAATATTTACTTTAGGAATAATTTACACCTAGTGTCAAGACTATTCTAAGGTCGATGTCATTCTTAGCATATTTATGCATCAATTTAATACGCGTAATGACAATACCATTAATAAGGTATGAAATGAAAAATATAGTTATTTTATTAATAAATAATAAAATGTACAAATCTGATTGGCACTCCAAGCACCAACTCCATCATGAAGTGTTGGTTCTAGGCCCTGAAAATGGGCTAGCATCGCGATGCAAAGTAGCCTGTGTCGCGACGCGTATCAAGCAGAGGCCTTCTGCCTCGATTCCAATTGAAGGGGCGTCGCTATGCTCAGCACTTAGAGTTCCAATACGCAATAAGCAGAGGCTTACCTTGGGTCCGGACTTGTGAACGTCACGACGTCAAGAGGCCAGTGTCACGACGCGTGACATTTTCTCATAATCAGATTTTAATCAATTCAGTTTCAATTAAGGATTTTAGAGGCCACCCTAAGGATCTCGTACCAACTTATGCACTCATATTTTATCGTATCACAAGCATTATAACCCTTGTAGTGATAACAATTAGATGAACTAATAAGCTTAACCAAGTTCCGAAGCTTATTCTACAACTTATATGCTAATTAAGTTTCCAATCATAGATTATCAACATGAACCACAATCTTCTTCGATGAAAGGATACAAAGCCAACCAGATTCCAAAATCAGTGAGTGGACCGTTTTGTCAACTGATTTCGGTATAAGAGTTACTTTTAAAAGCACATACAGCATTAGCCAAAGTTTGATTTTGATTATTTTACTATTGATGATGTTTTCTAGAAAGATTGTTTTCAAAAAGCTTGAGTTTTATGATTTTGAGGCATGAGGGAAAAATCCACCTCAGTATAACTTGACTCAGATATGGAATTGACGGATACAAATATTGTGTGCACACGCAGTTCAGGACTAAGGATGATAGATGCCCATAGATCCTAGATTCAGAGTCTTGAGGGTAGCATAGATCTGCACCTTTCGACTTCAGATTTATGGCTTGGAGGACAGCGATACGTAATGCCCAAAGACCATCAGATCTCAGGGCTAGGGGGATGGCGATACGTAACGCCCCTAGACCCTAGTTTCAGGGACAGGATAATGGCATGCATTGGGGGACGACGATACATAATACCCTAATTTCATGGATTTACACTCCTAGCTCTAGTTAGGCGTATGGGGGGACGACGATACGTAACGCCTTCATGCGTCAGGTTTTTTAGCAGACATTCAGATACAAACTTTCAGAAAACAGGTTTTCAAAGACAGATTTTCAGAAATAAGATTTTCAGAGATGTGATTTTCAGAAAGACTAGTTTAATGAAAATTTTTCAGAGAACAGTTTTATGAAAAAAAAGTTATTTTCAGAAAGAAAGAAGTTTCCAAAAAAAGTTTCAGAAAAGAGATTTGAAAAGAGCTTTCAGAAAGGTTCAGTTTTTTCAGAAATATTTTCGATTATAGAAAATGAACATTTTTATAAGTATTTCAGTTTTCATTTAAAACTATCCACTCACTAGGTCATTCAAACGATCTAACCCCCCCACTCTCAGATTCAATTTTTTGCAGGTTACCTGGAGGACGAGCTCAAGATGATAGATACTAATGGCAGTCACTAGGGTGTTCGGTCCACCAGGTCAAGTTAGAGACATATTTCAGTTCAATCAAAGTCAGGAAAAGTCATGTATCATACATGTTGTATAGTATAGATTGCATATGTAATGTATATTAAGTGTTCACTGTCAGAGTTATAATATATAGTGCAATTGAGTACTTAGTATGAGAAGTATTATGCATTTATGTTGTTGAGTTGGGCAATGGTCTCATGCATGAGTTTATATATGAAATGAAATTAGCAGTTGTCATAGAGTCGGATGCTAAGGAGGATAGGACGACCTATTCTCTGATGATAGCATCTCCGGATTGGGGATCTTACATGTTAGTTGGCGATGTTCAAAGCAAGGCTCAACAGCTAATTTCACCACTGAGGTGGCATTTATAGCGGCTTCAGAAGCTGCTAAAGAAGCTATTTGGATAAGAAATTTTATCACAGAACTCGGCATTGAGCCTAGTATTGCGGATTCGATCCTACTATATTGTGATAATAGCAGAGCCATTACGCAGGATAAGGAGCCGAGAGTGCATTCCAAGTCTAAATACGTGGAAAGAAAAATATTGCATGATTAGAGAGATTATTGAACGAAAAGACATAGTGGTCTTGAAGGTTCAAGGAATAGACAACATAGCAGACCTGATTACTAAGGTCTTACCTCCTAAGTTATTTGATAAACATGTGGAGGAGATGAGACTACGGTACCAAATAATGTATTGTACATTATATTTTATTATTTATTAATAAAATAACTATATTTTATTTTCAAACCTTATTAATGGTAATGTCATTATGCATATGAGATTGATGTATATGTTAAAAATGACATCAACCTTATAATAGTCATATAGTAATATTGGACATTGGGTGGTCCAACATTGGGATAGTATTACGATTATAAATTATTCTTAAAGTAAATATTCTCAGTCG
>SKCR01031084.1:0-31052 GCA_019454045.1 Zanthoxylum bungeanum
TGCCTACCCAATTTCCAGAAATATTCTTACAGGAATATATAGATCTGTATCAAGCAGTATACCGTAGTATTGTGTATATCAGCCCAGTATCGGATAGTCACGTGCTAGGGCTGGGGCTGGATAAGTGTCTGCCCGTCCGAAACACATGTCGGGTGTCTGGAACTAGTCTCTATAATCGGATATACATGACCTTGTCATAATATCCCGATGGCCGGCCAGCACTTAAGAGCACTATACCGTATCCTGCGTGACATCATCTCCACTATGACTGGAGTGATACTTCCGTCTTGACATCACACCCAATACTCTACGATTCTCAATATACTCAGCTTCGGCGTACACATAACCGGTTAGAGTCCTAGACGACCTCAACTAAAGTATATTGATTGTCGTAAGCATTAGCGGTGCAAGTCTCAGGTTAAGACCAAATACATCTACCCTGATTTCGGATTCCCATAGACACATAGTCATAATACCAATGGGATTCCGAGGGGTCTATCCAGAGCGAAGCTGTTTCCCGTACCATCGGTTGAAACACGACTCCTATCGCACTTGCATAAGTATCCAATACTTATATATATGAGAACTACGCCGTTGTGCCCTCACAACGCGCACAAGTGCAATACTAGCCTATTCCGCATTATCGATGTCCTGTCTCGATAATACTACGACTAGGGATATTTAATGATTAAACCTTCGGGGACTGATACTGTCTATATCATTCTCAGTCCAGGAACTAATCATATGGACCTCTCTTCATTTATATATCTATAGTGATCTAATCACAAATGATGAGAGTGCAATTTCCTTGTCACATAGTTAATTTGCTACAACAACACAATGATCTGTGCAAAATAGTGACGCTATGGGTCATTTTGTCCAACAGCGTGATCATCACCTCCATATGTCTGAAGCGATACTTCCATCTTGACATCACATCCAGTACACTACGATTCTCGATAAACCCAGAAGAGGTGTACACAGAACCGGTTAAGGTTCCCAACCACCAAAACCAAAGTTTACCGATTCGCAAGTACTAGCGATGTAAGTCTCAGGTAAGACCATATACACCTACCCTGATGCGGCCTCCCATAGACACGTAACATACTACCAATGGGATTCCGCGGGGGTCTATCCAGAGCGAAGCTGTTTTCCGTACCATCGGTAAAACACAACCTCCTATCGCACTTGCATAAGTATCCAATACTCAAATATATGAAACTATGCCGTTGTGCCCTCACAACGTGCACAAGCGCAATACTAGTCTATTCCGCATTATCGATGTCCAGTCTCGATAATACTACGGCTAGGGATATTTAATGATTAAACCTTCGGGGACTGATACTGTCTCATATCATTCTCAGTCCAGGTACTAATCATATGGACTTTCGCCATTTATAAATCAAAGTAAATAATATTTACAAAATGGCAAAAGGCAATTTCACTATCACATAGTTAATTTTGTACAATAATACAATATCATTTACAAACAGTGACGCTATGGGACATAATGTCTAACAATTTTTGGGTTAACACGATTCATGACACTATCAACATCATACATTTGACCATATTGGTAGACACTTTCCGTACCCTAGGTCAATAGGTGGGGATACAATGAGGCGATGGACCGTATCATATGTAAATCGCATACAGAATGGGTATATATATCTTTCCTTCTCATTTGGGGGCATTGGCTTGTTGCTAGATGTCAACCTTGGTCATTGAAATCGAACGACCATCTGATCGGAGGATAATTTATGTTCGATTAAATTATCACGATTCATTTCATGTCCAACTTGAAGGGAACCCAAAAGGTTACACACAACGAAATCGAAATCAATGGTTAACAGTGCACGGTATAAATATAACAACATATATGATTGCTGTAAGAATTGTTCATAAATGGTTAAATGTGTTTAATTATTGAACATATCATTTATGAGGTTCCATAGTGGCTTAGGGATTGGTGAATGACGATAGAGGCACTTTGGGAATTGGAAAAAAAAAATTATGTTCACGTGAATAGTAATTTTAAAATAATTGAGTGGGAGCAACTTCAAAATATTAAAAGCCCATGTTATTATGAAACATTAATGAAAACATATTCCTAATTTTAACATAATCTCTTAACATGTGGGTTAAAATATTTCACAAACATTCAAATGGAAAATAGAGTATCACTTTGTTCCATCTTTGATGAGCATAAGCTCAAAAGGGATAACTACAATGACTGGTTTAGAAATTTTAAAATTTCTAATTCTTCAGTCCTTGAAAAATTAAGACAACTACAATGACAACTACATGTGCTTAAGATAATTGGCCACATTGAAAAATTGGCCTACCTCGGGTTCATCATGGATCATGAGATATGTCACGATCTAATTCTTCAGTCCTTACCAAAAGACTTCTCTAACTTTATTATGCAGTTTCATCTGTCTGATAAAGAAGCTACTTTGCAGAATTGCACAATCTCATAAAGTAAGCAGAGAAGGACTTGAAACCGGAGCTTAAAACCTTCGTCATGCTTACGGGTACAGACCTGAAGCCACGAGGCCCAAAGAAAAATAAGGGCAAGGCCAAGGCTCCAGGTCACCTAAAGCCCAATGGTAAGGTGGAGAAGAAAAAGGGAAATGGGAAATGTTTCATTTATGGAAAAAATGGTCATTGGATGAAAGACTGCAGATCCTTGAAAGCCAAGGAAGCTAAGGAAACCCAAGAGGCCAAGAAGCCCAATGCTTTAGGTATGTTGTATATGATTGAACTAGATTCTCAAAACTCTGAACCTTCTACTTGGTTGCTTCACACCGGTTGTGGGACTCACTTGTGTAACAATATGAAGGGCCTGAGAAACAGTAGGAGACTCGTCATGGGGAGGTTGACTTACGCATGGGTAATGGAGTAAAACTGGCTGCATTGTGCGTGGGGACTTATACATTAGTTTTTCCGAATGGTTTAGTTTTAGACTTACAAGATTTTATTTATGTACCTTCTCTAGTAAAGAACATCATTTCAATTTCTTCTTTATGTAATAAAGGCTTTTCATGCCTAATATGTTGTAATGAATGTTCTATTTATTTCAATGAAATAAAATATGGAGATGGTATTTTGAATAATGGTATCTATGTCTTACAAACTAACAAAGAATGTACAACCTCTAATATATACAACGTTAACTCGAATAATCTCAATGAATCACTTTTATGGCATAGTCGCTTAGGTCATATCAATGAAACAAGATTAACTAAGCTACATAAGGATGGATATTTCAAAGCCTTCAAATATAAACCTTATGGAACTTGTGAGTCTTGTTTACTTGGTAAAATGACCAAATTACCATTCAGAGGTAAAGGACAGCGGGCAACGGAGACATAAAAACTCATACACTCTGATGTATGCGGACCAATGTCAGTCACCGCGAGAGGTGGAATCTCCTACTTCATTACCTTTATCGATGATCATTCGCGATATTGGTATGTGTACCTTATGCGGTACAAATCTGAAGCCTTTAAGAAATTCAAAGACTTCAAGGCTGAAGTAGAAAACCCGCTTAATAAAAGTATTAAGTCACTAAGGTCTGACCGATGTGGTGAATACTTAAGCAACAAATTTCAAGATTACTTGAGAGAAAATGGCATTGTTTCCCAGTGGACTCCTCCGGGAACTCCATAGCATAATGGGGACTCTGAAAGGAGAAATCGGACATTATTAGATATGGTCCGATCAATGATGCCAGACACAGATCTACCTCTTTCATTTTGGGGTCTTGTTTTAGAAACTGCAACACTACTACTAAACCATGTTCCTTCCAAGACTGTTAGTCAAACACCAAATGAGTTATGGTCTGGGAAACGTCCTAGTTTTAGTTATCTAAGAGTTTGGGGATGTGATGCATATGCCAAGCTCACACAAACTAACAAATTGGATGATAAGGCAGTTAAATGTAAGTTTGTAGGATATGCCTTGAACTCAAGAGCATACGTGTTCTACGTCCCACATGAACAAAGAACATTTATCTCACGAAATGATAAATTTCTAGAGAATGACTTCCTTCTCAAGAAATATAGTAGGAGTAGACTTGACCTCAATGAGGTACGAGAAGAAAAAACTAACATAGAACTAAACCCCAGGCCCCTCAAAAGGGCAGTGACGAAACAACCACAAGGTTATGAACTGAGAAGGTCTGGTAGGGAAAGATATGAGCCTGAAAGATATGGTTTCCATATTGATGAGGAACATGATCAGGTCATTGATAATGACGATCCCACCAGTTATGACAAAGCAATGGGTGACATTGATTCAGTCAAGTGGCTTGAGGCCATGAAATCCGAAAAGAATCTATGTATCAGAATCAAGTCTGGGACTTGGTAGATGCACCTGAAGGGATAAAACCCATAGGATGCAAGTGGATTTACAAGCGTAAAACTGATGCAGAAGGCAACATCCAAACCTATAAGGCTAGGTTGGTGGCGAAAAGTTATAGACAAATCCAAGGAATTGACTATGACGTAACCTTCTCGCCCGTTGCAATGATAAAGTCCATTCGAATTTTACTGGCACTAGCTGCACACATTGATTATGAGATTTGGCAGATGGATGTCAAACCAACTTTCCTTAATGGAAATCTCATAGAGGAAGTCTATATGACACAACCTGAGGGGTTTGCATTTAAGGATGATCATAATAAAGTATGCAAGCTTAAACGATCCATTTATGGACTCAAGCAAGCCTCCAGAAGTTGGAATATACGATTTGATGAGACAATCAAAGAATTTGACTTCATCAAAAATGTAGACGAGCCTTGTGTTTACAGGAAAAGTAGTGTGAGTGCTGTTGTATTTCTTGTATTATATGTCGATGACATATTAATCATCGGGAATGATATTTCCATGATGCAAGCCACCAAGCAATGGTTATCTTAGAATTTGTTCATGAAATATTTGGGAGAAGCAGCCTACATCCTCGGCATTAAGATCTACCGTAAAAGATCTAAGAGGTTGTTAGGACTTTCTCAATCTACGTACATAGATAAAGTTTTAAAAAGATTCAAAATGGAAGATTCCAAAAGAGGTAATTTACCTACTTGTCATGGAATCAAATTATCTAAGGAGCAATGTCCACATACTCCTTCAGATAGAGAGCATATGAGTAGGATCCCTTATGCTTCAGCAATAGGATCGATCATGTACGCCATGTTATGTACAATACCTGATGTCCCTTATGCTCTTAGCATAACGAGCAGGTATCAGACAAATCATGGTGAGCAACGCTGGGCAACTGTCAAAACAATCCTCAAGTATCTGAAAGAAACTAAGGATGTTTTTTGACATACAGAGATTGTTCTGAGATGAAAGTCATTGGTTACTGTGATGCGAGCTTTCAGATCGATAGGGATGACAGCAGATCACAAACAGGATATCTGTTTACTTTAAATGGCGGACTCTACCACTGAAGCCGAGTATATTGCAGCATCTGAGACAGCTAAAGAAGCATTCTGGATAAAGAAGTTCATCATGGAGCTGGAAGTAATAAGACACTTGGAGTAATAAGACGATGGCTTCCACACCTTATGAGAATCATTACTCTTAAATGTTCCTAGTCATAGTTTTATGAATAATTTGGGCGTTCACAAAGCGGAGAGACTAACATGATGATATGATCCGCCCTTAAGTGGGGTAGCCGATCTCATAGGCTACTAATGGAGATCTGTCTGCTTGTCCATCGAACTGACCGCTGAAAGTTTTCATATCGAGTGCTTATCCCATGTGTCTGTGAGAACTTTCATATATCGATTATATGACTAGTCCTTAGACTTGAGGTCTTTACAATCTTATATGTGGATCAAATAACATTGACATTCTCCTTCCCCGGTTCAAAAGATCCGATTATAAGGGTATGATTGGGTCATTTGTTGAAACACATGAAGTTTGTACAGATACAACAGAGAATCGCCACTCTCTCAAATAATATTTTCTTATAAGAGTAGTATTCCAGTTCGCGGGTTGATATGTGTGATCAGTGCTTGAGACTGTGGCCAGAGTGGAAGAATCATGTGAGATTCTTGGGTTAGCATGATTCATGACACTATCAACATCATACATTTCACCATATGGATAGACACTTTCCGTACACTAGGTCAATAGGTGGTGATACAGTGAGGAGATGGACCGTATCATATGTAAATCGCATACAGAATGGGTATATATATATTTCCTTCTCATTTGGGGGCCTTGGCATGTTGCTAGATGTCCACCTTGGTCATTGAAATCGAACGACCATCTGATCGAAGGATAATTTATGTTTGATTAAATTATCACGATTCAACCCGTGAATAGTAATGTGAATAGTAACATGAATAGTATTTATTTTTTATTTTTTTTGAATTCCAATTCGGCCCAAACTCTTATTAGGGTTTTATAATCTCATTAAACCACTAAATTAAGATCCAATGGCTAAGAATAAATTAGATTTTTTCCCAAAGAATTCTTCACAAATTTTTACAGCAAAACCTTTCATATATTGGGTTTATATAAGTGAGCAACTCTAAAGTTTAAGAGTAAGCCACTGATTTTGAGAATCCTTAAGTCTAATTGACTAGAGGAACCTCGAGTTAAAAGTTTTGAGGTATTTTCCTAGGCTAGCACCAAGGGCAAAATACCCGTGCACTCAAGGCGTAGTCTTGCCGTTGAGTTTTGGCTTTGGTGTGTGCATCTTTGGAGGCCACACATTTGGGTGGCTCTTTGGAACGTGGAAGAGCTTGCTGAGTTCGAGAAAAGCTTGTAGATTGGAGGGATGATTGGAGGAGTCTTCGGTTCAAGTAAGTCTTTTTCTTTCTTTATTTTAATTAGAGTTTTTATGATAGTTAGCATGTTTAGGTTTTACGTTCTTTGCATGTTTTATGAGTTTTATGCTTAGAATATATATAGTAACATTCACAGGCTTGTAGAATAATAAAAACAAATGGGTCTTGGGCAAAGGGAAAGCGGCATAATAAATTTTTATTTTCCGCTGCGCACTCGTGGCCGCTTCCCAACAAAAACTTGACCGGTGCGAAATCACACGTGTATAACGCAAGCACACATATCGTTCAAGTAGTATAAAAGTATCGATACCATGAGGACTTAATACCTTGGCTATTAGTTTGTATAAGGCCAAATGATTACAAGTATCTAACATGTTGATTGTTTGATTAGGTGATGACTTAAAACTTAAAAACAAGTAAATAAAATTACGCGAAAGTAGGTTGAGGAAATTCAAATTTATAAAACTATCCAGGGTTGTGATTTCTTCCAATATCTTTTTAAATATGAAGTGGTTGTTGTGTAATATATTGATTTATTAACCTGGAACACTAAATTATGTAAAAGCCTATTCCGATGGTCAAATACAAATACCCAGTATAACCCAATTAATCATATTCCTATGTTAACCAAGTTACCTGAATTCATTAAGATTAAGTTCCAATTATGGTTACCCCGCCCGACAGGTATATTCCTATCCTTTAAGGAAATCTATTAAAGGGTTATATATCATCAAGGAAGATCGTGGGCTATTAAGTCTAAGGTCTTTAACCTAAAATCTATTTTCCAAGTTCATTTTAAGTTTACCAGTTCAATTTTATTAATGGCCAGTTAATAAAAAGCATTAGGATTAAGGCTCAATAAATAAACCTTTATATTACCCAAACCATAAAATAACCCCTTATTAACCGGTGATATTGGAATTCATCACAACCCCAGATAACTAACTTAGTTACGACCAATAACTAGGGCTAGTAAAAACTTAAATAAAATAAAAGACATAAAGTAAAATACTGAAAATAAAATGCTGGAAAGTAAATAAAGAAAAATACAATAAAAGAAAATGCTAGGGCTAGAGGATATACTTTTATCACTACTATTTTAGATATCTCTCTTAATATAGTATATTAACTTGTGTGATATTACCAACCAGCCATATAGGCGATAACATGATTAAATCAAATTAAGTCCAACCGACCATAAAGGCGGTAATTACCAACCGACCAACCAGGCGGTATCCATGCTTAGTCAGGTTAAAACCAGTTTATAATTGATTACCAACCGACCAATATAGCAGTATCATTGTTAACTCAAGTTTTAAATAGTGAATATATTATAATTAGGGAGATTATTATAAATAGCAGTAATAAAAGTTTTACCTTTCACCCTAGCATGGGGAAGTTACCTCTTCATAGCTGAATAGTAAAAACTAAAAAAGTAAAAAAGTAAATTACTATTGCAGAAAGTACATAAAACTAATTACATAACTGAAATTTAAATAAAACTAGATACAAGCTCCTTATTTATTCAGAGAATTACAGAGAGGAAGGTACATCTGAAACTTAAATTTCAAGCTGAATTTATAGGCATTGATAGGCCATGCGCATCGCGACGCTAACTCCTTTTACGACGCGAAGAACGTGATTTACGGCGTATCTTGAGGATAGTTCGAAACGTGGCAGGTGGATAAGGTGATAAGGTGACACGTGGCAAGAGGTGGCTGAGAGCTGAATGATTGTGCTAACTTGGCGATGATGTGGCGATGTGCATTGTCGGCACCATAAGATTACGACACGTGGCATGCGATAATTGGCTGATGATGATTTGGCGATGTCGTGGCACATTGACTTGGTATGTTACTGATGTTGTCGTCTACATGGCTGACACGTGGCGATGGCGATTGTCGACACCATAGAATGATGACACGTGGCTCGTTGCATGTTAGCAGATCTCATCTGATGTTGAGATGTGGCATGTGCACGTTAGCATCTGGCGAATGTTAGCAGACTTCTCAGATTTTGACATGTGGCACGGTGCATTTTAGCATGAAGCGGCGCAAGTTAGCACAGGCCGACGCACGATATGCGTCGTGACACGCCAATTTATATTTTTGCCCTTTGATGTCATTTTTTACTGTTTTGGCCCCAAATCACCTCCAAAATGTCCTAAAACTTTATTTATCTACAAAATAACACAAAACACATCAAAATATTCCCAAAACTCAAGAATCTATACAAAATATTAGGTCAAATGAGTGGGAAATAGTGATGTTTACCACTCATCACTCCCACTGACCCTACTGAAAAATACGTATTCTCTATACTTCGATAAAACTAGACAATCTGACTAATATGAAAATTAGAAAACACGGATTTTCGAAAAGCTCACATGAGTCTACAATAGGCTCTATAAGCCAGTATATCAAACTGTGATCTCAGCCGAATACAAACTCTAGGGCCATTATAGAATGAACTCTTCAAACAAAGAAATCATGATGGATCTCTCATTCGAAGAAATCACTCAACAACGCCACTTTGCATTCTTTACCCAAAAACTTAGTTTAATTTCAACATTAACCAACAGATCTTTAATTGTTCAATTAGTGCGACCAGAGACAGTATTCTCAGAATCTACAATAGATCACTGAGTAAAACCTTTCTCATTGTCATACTATAAAGGTCAAATCTTTATCAAGCTCACTTAGCTTTTGCTGCGCAAATAATTTGCACATTTTATGAATGATTCATAATGAAAGCTTAATCAAGTTCAAAACTCGATTGTAGTAAGCTATGTGTTAGACAGTGATGTCCCATAGCGTCACCTATTTTGTAAATGATATTGTATTATTGTACAAAATTAACTCTGTAGTAATGAAATTGCCTTTTACCGTTTTGTAATTTATTTACTTTGATATATAAATGGTTAAAAGTCCCTATGATTAGTTCCGGATTGTGATGATATGAGACAGTATCAATCCATAAAGGTTTAATCATTAAATATCCCTAGTCGTAGTATTATCGAGATTGGACATCGATAATGCGGAATAGACTAGTACTGCACTTGTGCATGTTGTGAGGGCACAACGGCATAGTTCTCATATATTTAAGTATTGGATACTTATGCAAGTGCGGTAGGAGGTTGTGTTTTACCGATAGTACGGAAAACAGCTTCGCTCTGGATAGACCCCGCGGAGTCCCATTGGTAGTATGTCTGCGTGTCGTATGGGAGTCCGCTTCAGGGTAGGTGCATATGATCTTAACCTGAGATTTGCATCGCTAGTACTTACGACAATCGGTAAAATTTAGGTTTGGTGTCCCAGGGCTTTAACGAGTTCTGTGTATACCTCTTCTGGGTTTATCGAGAATCGTAGTGTACTGGGTGTGATGTCAAGATGGAAGTATCACTTCAGACATATGGAGATGATGATCGCGAGGGATTCAGAACTAGTACTCTATAATGGTTGCAACCATCGGGATAATATGACTAGGTCAGGATTATCCGATTCAAAGAGACTGGTTGCTTGATGTCCGATATGTGTATCGTACGGGGCAGACACATATCCAGCCCCAGGCCTTACATGTGATCATCCGATACTGGTTCGATATACACTATACTACGGTATACTACTACGCCTGTTATAGATCTAATATTCCAGTAAGAATATTTCTAGAGAATTGGGTAGGCATGGCGTTTTGCTAGAAGCTAACCTTGTCTTGTAAATCGGTAAAAACGTAGTACTTGGTACGTACGTGTTCGAATAGTTCGACAACCGGATTTACTGCCAACATATCTAGAGGTCTCTTGGGTCGCTTCCCGAAGATTCACCAATGACGTATGATTCAAACTCGATTAATCTTGGATTAATTACGGAGAGACTTTATCTTGGATAAAGTACTGTATAAAGAGAGAGAACGATTAATTTAGAATTAATCGTAAAATTATTATATTCGATATAATAATCGGAATTCGATTTCGACGCGAAATTGAAATTAGATTTTAATTCGGGCAAACGAGTTAATTTAGAATTAATTCGTTAGCGACGTAAATAATAATTTCGCTAGGCGCAATTATTTATTTAAATTCGATTTAATTAACGTCGCGACGTAAGCTCGGTATTTCGGAAATATCGAACCCGAACGCGTGAGTGCACGTGGGCCCACTTTCATTTGGAAACGTGTGGGGCCCACATGACACTTGTCATTATTTGCATTATTTAATCAAGATGTATTGCATGAAGATAGTGTACAAAGCACTCAAGGGTATATGGAAATTGAGTGTTAGACACTCTAAGTCTTTGCATGGTTTGTGTCATATTTATTATTATTTAATATAATTATGACATAAATATAAATTGATTTTTGAGACAAAAATCATATCCTCCTCTCCCTCTCAAATTACCGAAACAGTGAGCTCTCAAAGCTCTCTCCTCTCCAATTCTTCATTTGTTTTGTGGCAAGACAAGAAGAAAGTGTGCTTGTTTGGAACTCTAACACACAACTTTGGCTAGCAACATCAAGGGATCATACAAGGTGTTATGGGAAACTCATCTTAGAGCTTGGAAGGATCAATTAAAGCTTGGAGCTTCTCTTTACTGCTTGGCCGAATCCTCCACTGCACAAAGGAGCAACTTTTGTTTCATCCATTGCATCCACATTCCGTTTTTGTGAGTATTGTTTCCGCCATTACTTCAATCTAGTTCATTCTTATATATATTTTGCTTGTTTTTGATCTTGGGACATGGTTATTAGATTTCCAACAATGGTATCATTGAGCCTAAAAATGCATGCAAATATATTAGGATGTTATTTGGGAAAATTGTTTGAAGCATGATTTGATGAGTTTGCTTGATTAAATATGCTTAGATGTATGTTAAATGGATTATACATCATCAATTTCATGGAAAATAAATTGGATTAATTTTTCCAACCCCAATGAGGCTTGGCCGAATACATGCAAGCATGTGGACTAGATGATTTTTTAATTTTAAGACATTGGATGACTTGAAATAATATGGAGATGATCATTTGTAACTTGATTGGATTGAAAACGAAATCGGAACCATATTAATCACCTTGGCCGAATGCTTGATGATGATTAGGGACTTGATTTTTTGATTAAATAATGTTGGACATGTATTTAAGATAAAAATATGATTAATAGATTAATTTGATATTTTGGGAATATTGATTTAAAGGATTAATCATGAAATACACTTTAATTAATTAAGTTATAAAATTTGGAATTTTAAAATTTAGTTAATTGGGCTTAAATTGGAATTGGGCCTAAAACTATTATATTTGGTCATAAATGGGCTTGGTTGGGCCAAGTAGATTTGGACCATTTGGATTGGATCCAAAATGGGCCTTAATCACACCATTTAAGTCCAAATGTAATAAATGGGCTTTTATGTTTAATTGGGCCTTATGGGCTTGATATTGATTTTATGGCAAATGAGGGTGATTCCTTATTGGGCTTGGAAATTGGGTTTGACCCACATTGACCAAGGCCCAAGCCTAATGAAATCAATAGAAAGCCCATCGGACTTTAATTAAACGGACATTAGATGTTAGTTGGGCTTTGAGACCCAAGTACTAGATTTGGAATCTAAGTTATAAAAGCACAATAAAAGTGTAAATATTTAATTTAGAATTAAATAAAGGATTAGTATTGAATACGACTTAAATTGGATTTAACGAGTAGTTCGATATAATTCGTGAATTCATACCATATGTATTTATTCTCAAAACGAGTTGGACTCGCGCAAATGCAAACAATTGTTTGAACATTGTATTGTCACCTAATTAAAGACTAATTAATTGGATTTGATTGGTTGTATAACATGCCTTGAATGAATGAATGAATGTGGATGTGTTGTATGAATAGTGTATATCGGATGGATATTAGAAGGAAGGGTAATTTTAGAAATTATTGTAAATTTGGAATTTATAAATGGACCTGCGTGTCCAGCCTTATCTCTTTATCTCTTTGTATTCTCTCTCTCACCTAATTCCCCTCAATGTAAATGAGGTTTCTCTTATTGTATTATGTAATTGGGTAGAAGTAGAATAGTGCTAGCGGGGAGAGGAAAGGGAGTGATTTGTTCTAGGAACAAGTTGTTTATATATCCATCCGCATATCACTATTACTTTACTTTACGCGCTTTATGTGTTTTAGAAGCATGCTTAAGGGTGTATGATGATGAGACCTAACAAAGATAAATTAATTGGTTGCCAATTACGCGAAAAATCCCTCAAACAATATTAAGCGATTTTCCTTCCGTTGAATGATTCTTTCTCAAGATCCGAAATTGGCATTGGTTTGTTGGCCAAAGTCAAGACCTTTGTCAATTGAGGATGTGTTTGAATCATGAGAGTTTTGTTACCACATCGGTGTCCTGTCCAAGTTGTGATTTGTTGGCCAAAGTCAAGATCACTTCTTGTCCATCGACATTGATTACGAAACTTTCCTTGTCAATGGGTCCCGCTTAACTGGAATCATTAGGTTTGTTGTGCCAAAGCCAAGGCTTAGTTGATTCAGAGGAAATGGTTAGGAAAATGTATTGGATACATTGACGTATGTATTAGATATATATGTTTTGGACTTGGATGTCCACCTACCGGATCTAGGAATTGGATGGGATCCAATTGATCTTCGAGATCTACCTAGTTAAATATCATACAACTTGTTGGCCAAAGTCAAGGTTGTGTGTTATTTAACGGGATCCTAGCCCACTAGGAAATTGGATTTCCCGAGTACTCAACAGAGGGTTAGAGACTTGTAGAAAATAGTGGGAGGCTAGTATTGAGTTTGCAATTTCATTCAGATACTTAGCTTTACGCGCTTACAAAATTTATTTCGTCAATTTTTTAACATTAGTTGGACTAATAAAATGTTATTTTTCTTGTAACAGTTTGACTGTACCCATTTTATCGTTAACTAGATAGTTGGACTATCGTAGTTAAGATGGCAAGGTAAGGTAATGTCCGAGACATCATCATGGGTGACAATGTCTTTAAGGGACAAACTTTGCTGATTGGGAAATGAACCTAAGGATAGTCCTTGGGGCGAGAGGATACTGTATACGATTCAAGACCTCTCGGGCCTAAGCCCACTGAGCCACTTGAGCTGGAGTTATGGAAAACTCACAGTGATGATTGTGACACGGCTCAGTCGATCATGCTTGCTTCAATGACTCAACACTTTCGTCGCCAAATAGGGACTTGGATCCTTATAATATGATGGCAAGATTGCAAGATCTTCACCGCACTAATAAGCGGATGGCGAGGTACGAGTTGGTGAAGAAATCTTTCGCTCCCGTATGACTGATGGTAGTTCTGTTGAGGTCCATGGGACTCAAATGATAGCCGATATTGATGAACTGGCTTGTATGGGTATAGTCTTGGAGTCTGAGCTGGCTATAGATGTACTTCTACAGTCACTACCCGATACTTGGAAACAGATTGTCATCACTACAACTGATGAATTCGGATGACACTCTCTTGGAGAGTTGTTGTCAATTCTCAAGGAGTCAGAGAAAGAACTTCTGAAAGGCAACAAGCGCGAGGCGCACTTTGCAACAACATCTCAAACGCCGAAAGCTGGGCTCAAGGCAACTGGGGGTGTTAAGAAGAAAAAGCATAAGAACAAAGGCAAGGCCAAGTCAACAAAGGCTTCTGGGAAGCCAAGGGACAAGTCTCAAGATGTTTGCCTGAAATGCGGCAAAAGAGGTCACTGGAAGCGTGACTGCCGCATGAACAAGGGACATAAGGAGGACATACAGGCGGGCAAGGCTCCGGCCTCAGGTATGTTTGTTATTGAGATAAATATGACTACTTCCAGTCTTAATAAAAATTGGATTTTTGATTCTGGCTGTGGTTCTCATATTTGTACTGATGTGCAGGATCTGCATGATAGCAGGAGACTGGCTTCGGGGGAGGTAGATCTACGAGTTGGAAATGGAACTTCTGTTGCTGTTTTGGCCGTAGGCACTTTTGTTTTGGAACTGCCCTCGGGGCATGTACTTAAACTAAATGACTGTTATTTTGTTCCTAGTTTAACTAGGAATATTATTTCTGTATCTTTGTTAACCCAAACAGGTACACTTTTGTATTTAAAAACACCAGGTGTTATTTATATATGAATGATGCAGAAATTTGCAGTGCTGATGCAAATAATGGTCTTTATATTTTGAATATAAATGAATCTCCAAAATGTAAAATAACAAACAAAAGGCTCAAAATGAGTAATCCAAAAGAAGAAACTTATTTGTGGCATTGTCGTCTGGGACACATCAACAAGACTCGCATATCCACACTTTCGAAGAGTGGGTACTTGGACGGATTTGATCCAAATTCATATGACGTCTGCGAATCTTGTTTATTAGGCAAAATGCCTAAATCACCTTTTAGTGGTAAAGGTGAACGCGCCACTGAACTGTTAGCCCTCGTTCATAGTGACGTTTGTGGGCCCATGTCTAGCCAGGCTAGAGGTGGATATCGATACTTCGTAACCTTTACGGATGATGCATCACGTTATGGGTTATGTGTATCTAATGATGCACAAGTCGGAAACTTTTGAGAAATTCAAAGAGTTTCGACACGAAGTTGAAAAACAAACAGGCAAGAGTATTAAAACATTACGGTCGGACCGTGGTGGCGAATACTTAAGTAATGAGTTTCAAGATTACTTGAAAGAATATGGTATTCTTTCACAATGGACTCCTCCTGGAACACCACAATTAAATGGTGTGTCTGAACGGAGAAACCGTACCTTGCTTGACATGGTAAGGTCGATGATGAGTCGCACTGAGCTGCCTATATCCTTCTGGGGACATGCATTAGAAAGTGCAATTCTTATTTTGAATAGGGTTCCGTCAAAGTCTGTTGAACACACTCCGTATGAGATATGGACAGGTTTCTCATTCCTGAAGATTTGGGGTTGCTGGGCATACGTCAAACGTTTGGAAGGTACCAAACTTGAACCCAAATCAGATAAATGCCTATTTGTTGGATATCCTAAGGAAACCAAAGGATATTACTTCTATAACCCAAAAGAGAACAAAGTATTTGTTGCTCTACATGCGGTTTTCCTTGAGAAGGAATTCCTAAATGCAGTGTTAAGTGGGAGGAAAGTAGAACTCGATGAAAGTCGGAGTGATACTGTTCCTGGCAATGAATCAAGAACGGAACATGAACAGTCCATCCAGGATGAGACTGAACCACAATCTTCAGTTACACAAGGACTACGTAGGTCGGAGAGAGTCAGGGTAATACCTGAGAGGTATGGATTCCTGATCTCACCTCATGTAGATATTAATCTTATTGAGGATACTGAACCGGCTACGTATGAGGAAGCGATACAGGGTATCGAATCCACTTTATGGCAAGAAGCCATGAAAGCCGAAATGGATTCCATGTATACCAACCAAGTTTGGACACTGGTTGATGCACCAGAAGGCGTAAAGCCTATTGGATGCAAATGGGTCTTCAAAAGAAGACAGACATGGATGGCAACGTTCAAACGTACAAAGCTAGGCTCGTAGCGAAGGGGTATCGTCAACAACTTGGAGTTGATTATGACGAAACTTTCTCACCCGTTGCCATGATTAAATCCATTCGGATAATGCTTGCAATAGCTGCATATTACGATTACGAAATATGGCAGATGGACGTTAAAACCGCTTTCCTTAACGGAAACCTGTTGGAGGATGTTTATATGCAACAACCTGACGGTTTTATCGCACCAAGACTTGCAAACAAGGTTTGTAAGTTAAATCGGTCCATTTATGGACTGAAGCAAGCATCGAGGTCATGGAACCAACGTTTTGATGAGGTCATAAAAGAATATGATTTCATTCAAAACGTAGATGATCCTTGTGTATATAAGAAGGTTAGTGGGAGTGCACTGACTTTTATTGTCCTTTATGTCGACGATGTATTGCTTATAGGCAGCAACATTCCCATGTTAACGTCGGTGAAAGCTTGGCTTTCATTGAAATTCTCCATGAAAGATCTGGGAGAAGCAGCTTTTATTCTAGGAATAAAGATCTACCGGGATAGATCTAGAAAGCTACTTGGACTCTCCCAGAGTACATATATTGATAAAGTGTTGAAGAGATTCAACATGGATCAGTCCAAGAAGGGACTGTTGCCAACATCACATGGCGTCTTTCTATCTAGGGACATGTGTCCTAAAACACAAGATGAGAGAGACAACATGAGTCGGACTCCGTTCGCCTCGGCAGTCGGATCGATCATGTATGCCATGATATGTACACGACCTGATGTGTCCTATGCTTTGAGCATGTGCAGTCGATATCAGGCCGATCCAGGACAGGATCACTGGATGGCGGTTAAGAATATCCTTAGGTATCTTAAAAGAACTAAGGATGTTTTCTTAATCTATGGAGATGGAGAACTTGAGGTATCTGGGTATACCGATGCAAGTTTCCAAACCGACAGAGACGACTTCAAGTCGCAAACCGGGTACATATTTTGCTTGAATAACGGAGCAGTGAGCTGGAAATCTTCCAAGCAAGATACTGTTGCCGATTCAGCAACTGAAGCGGAGTACATTGCAGCAGCTGAAGCAGCAAAAGAGGCAGTTTGGATCCGAAAATTCCTAATTGGATTAGGAGTAGTTCCGTTAGCAGCTGAGCCCGTTCCATTGTATTGTGACAATAGCGGGGCTATAGCACAGGCTAAGGAACCAAGGTCTCATCAACGATCCAAACATGTTCTTCGACGATTCCATCTGATTCGAGAGATCATACATCGTGGCGATGTGAAGATAGACGAGAAGATCGCATCAGAGGATAATATTGCAGATCCGCTGACGAAGGCTATTCCTCGGGAAAAGTTTGAGCGACATGTACATAGTTCAGGTATTAGATGCTTGAGTGACTGGCTATAGGCCAAGTGGGAGATTGTTAGACAGTAATGACCCATAGCGTCACTATTTTGTAAATGATATTGTATTATTGTACAAAATTAACTATGTAGTAATGAAATTGCCTTTTACCGTTTTGTAATTTAATTACTTTGATATATAAATGGTAAAAGTCCCTATGATTAGTTCCGGATTGTGATGATATGAGACAGTATCAATCCATAAAGGTTTAATCATTAAATATCCCTAGTCGTAGTATTATCGAGATTGGACATCGATAATGCGAATAGACTAGTACTGCACTTGTGCATGTTGTGAGGGCACAACGGCGTAGTTCTCATATATTTAAGTATTGGATACTTATGCAAGTGCGGTAGGAGGTTGTGTTTTACCGATAGTACGGAAAACAGCTTCGCTCTGGATAGACCCCCGGAGTCCCATTGGTAGTATGTCTGCGTGTCTATGGGAGTCCGCTTCAGGGTAGGTGCATATGATCTTAACCTGAGATTTGCATCGCTAGTACTTACGACAATCGGTAAAATTTAGGTTTGGTGGTCCAGGGCTTTAACGAGTTCTGTGTATACCTCTTCTGGGTTTATCGAGAATCGTAGTGTACTGGGTGTGATGTCAAGATGGAAGTATCACTTCAGACATATGGAGATGATGATCGCGAGGGATTCAGAACTAGTACTCTATAATGGTTGCAACCATCGGGATAATATGACTAGGTCAGGATTATCCGATTCAAAGAGACTGGTTGCTTGATGTCCGATATGTGTATCGTACGGGGCAGACACATATCCAGCCCCAGGCCTTACATGTGATCATCCGATACTGGTTCGATATACACTATACTACGGTATACTACGCCTGTTATAGATCTAATATCCAGTAAGAATATTTCTAGAGAATTGGGTAGGCATGGCGTTTTGCTAGAAGCTAACCTTGTCTTGTAAATCGGTAAAAACGTAGTACTTGGTACGTACGTGTTCGAATAGTTCGACAACCGGATTTACTGCCAACATATCTAGAGGTCTCTTGGGTCGCTTCCCGAAGATTCACCAATGACGTATGATTCGAACTCGATTAATCTTGGATTAATTACGGAGAGACTTTATCTTGGATAAAGTACTGTATAAAGAGAGAACGATTAATTTAGAATTAATCGTAAAATTATTATATTCGATATAATAATCGGAATTCGATTTCGACGCGAAATGAAATTAGATTTTAATTCGGGCAAACGAGTTAATTTAGAATTAATTCGTTAGCGACGTAAATAATAATTTCGCTAGGCGCAATTATTTATTTAAATTCGATTTAATTAACGTCGCGACGTAAGCTCGGTATTTCGGAAATATCGAACCCGAACGCGTGAGTGCACGTGGGCCCACTTTCATTTGGAAACGTGTGGGGCCCACATGACACTTGTCATTATTTGCATTATTTAATCAAGATGTATTGCATGAAGATAGTGTACAAAGCACTCAAGGGTATTGCATGGAAATTGAGTGTTAGACACTCTAAGTCTTTGCATGGTTTGTGTCATATTTATATTATTATTTAATATAATTATGACATAAATATAAATTGATTTTTGAGACAAAAATCATATCCTCCTCTCCCTCTCAAATTACCGAAACAGTGAGCTCTCAAAGCTCTCTCCAATTCTTCATTTGTTTTGTGGCAAGACAAGAAGAAAGTGTGCTTGTTTGGAACTCTAACACACAACTTTGGCTAGCAACATCAAGGGATCATACAAGGTGTTATGGGAAACTCATCTTAGAGCTTGGAAGGATCAATTAAAGCTTGGAGCTTCTCTTTACTGCTTGGCCGAATCCTCCACTGCACAAAGGAGCAACTTTTGTTTCATCCATTGCATCCACATTCCGTTTTTGTGAGTATTGTTTCCGCCATTACTTCAATCTAGTTCATTCTTATATATATTTTGCTTGTTTTTGATCTTGGGACATGGTTATTAGATTTTCAACACTATGACAATCCTAATCTATGGTTCAATGTTAACTCCCAAATCGATTCAATATCGCTCCACTATAAGGTATAGGATATTTTAATCGATTGAAAACAACAGAACCAATGAGTATCAAATACGTCACAAATGATTCTGAATCCTATTGGTTATACACGGAAGAAGCACTAGGTCTTTTCATCTTATTAATTATGCAGTTCCCATTACAGTTTATATGTCTCAAAATTTGACTTCAATAATCAAGTCTTTTCTGCAATCGTCTAACATCTCTGATGTTACAAACACAAGTAATAAACAATTATATTATCTCGAGATCGTATAAATATATTCTATCAAACGAATACAATATTCTATTAAATAGAATAAATGATAGCCTTACTCTTGTACCTCCGAGTCGCAAGTACTCTCAATTATATACAATTATACAAAAGAAAGTTTCAATCTCAAACCTTTTAAGATTCAATTTTCTACTATACTATCATATATGTAACTGTAGAAACTAATGGAACCTTAATTAAAAGATGATTAGTGTACAGGAGTTAAATCCCCCCAAAAGTATTGAAATTAATTTGGTACACTCAATAACAACAATCAAATTATATAAGATTCGTGACTCCCACTGACCAATTCCATCAAAAGAATCGTGGAAGTTTTACTATGAGTAAGAATCACATTCATTAAATAACTTTAGAACTAATTACTTTAAATTCATGTGTTTTATCATATCAAACATCTCCGAACAATTCAAATACTCACAATGAATTTTAAGGATATAGTTTTCACACTACAAATAGAATATCTTTGAACCATTCAAATATTCTATCCGCGTTTCATCAGAAACATATTGAAATTCTCAAACAATTCAAGTCAAGACGTTCAATATATTTCTATTAGAAACACGTAACTAAGTAATGACAATTCATTAACCAGTTACAGAAAAAAAGAAAACTATCTAAGGAAATTACTAATTTATTAAACCACATACATCCAATATATTAGTCTAATAAAAATGTGGTCCAATGACAATCATCGGCTAAATGAGATTTAATCACATCCTGAATATAATATTTTATAAATGGATAAAGATATGTGGTGTGAACTCGTATAAGATCATCTTTTACCATAAGGAATAAGCATCTAATGCTTTTATGATAAAATCTCATAAAACACAGTTCTAAGTTATTTATTTTACCGAATATATTTCTTAATGTTTATCTTTTCATTAATGACATTACCAGTCATATTAAAATATGTAACAACTATTTATATAGAATAAGTAACTATCGAATAGTCACAAGTTCTGATATCAAATATCAAAACAGTTATTAAACATTATTTTAAATAACTAGACGAGAGATCTGGTATCCAATACCTACAGTTGTCGTATTGCGAGAATCGATATTATTTTTACACAACTATACGTATCTCATTTCTTAAGCTTCATAATTTGCGTTCAATTATCCACAACAATTGTAAATAATTGATTAGCAAACTGTGTCAAACACGTGACTTCTAGAAGTCACTAAAGCCAAGAAACGTCATTATAAGACAAACAAATACCTAATAGGGTTTTCTTAATGCCAGTCAAGAATCTCGAGGCATGAACCAATTCGTGTCAATTCTTAGTGCACAAGGAACTATTCTCTCCAGATAATTATATCCTAAAACAGATATCTATTTAGATTACCTAACCGTAACTTAGAAACTAAGTCACTAACCATCTTGATTTACAAAGAAATCGGAACAACAATTCCCGATGGTTTCAACTAATCTAACAATATCCAAGTCTACTGTCTTTGTAAAACCTATTCTAGAATTATGCAACCATAAGTAAAGTCAGAAAACCTATTCAAGTAATAAGCATGCTGCGGATTAGAAGTATAATACTATAAGGCATATATAATAAAGAAAAACGACGTAGAATTTTCCATAAAATTACGCACTGCCTTAGTTATGGATTTTTAGCCCAGCAATGTCTCCCATTACTTTACGTAATACTATAATCCCTGATGGACAATGGGAATTCGATAATTAAATCGAATTACATAGTGAGAGTATGATCCTATGAATATAGTTTGACTCACAGCTTTGGCACGATCTCGCCTACGTATATTCATTAAGTAGACAACTCATTGTCAATCACTCACCAGTGACTCTTGGTTTTGATCCAGATATTTTCTCATTATGATAACTTTGGCAGGTTCACAAGGAGGCATATCAAGGCTTCACTTGTCAATGACAAACTCAAGCTACCGATGTAGTCCTGATAGCTGCGGCACGTTCAGGATTTTCACTTTCACTTGAATTTGTCTAGTATCAATATACAACCGGCTTGGATAAAATCCTATAACCTACACCCTCACAGTTTTGGCACGATCTCAGATGCAGTTATAGAAAGATACCCATAAACCATACTGATAAGACAAACCAAGAAACATGTATCCAATACACGTCACTTTAACAACCTTATTTTAAACAGGGATTTTCCTCAGGACTCGTACTCTACATCAAATGGAGAATTTTAATCTAAATCATTTTCTAAACAATTCAATTCTACCTATAGAAAACATAACTCAATTTAACAATTAAATTTCCCTTAAATTTTCGTTAGAGTAGTACCGAAAAGTTAAGAAACACATCTAGATAACATGCATGTGTGAACATTAAAATTGGATTATATATCATATATCAAACATGAATAATGTAATGGATGAAGCATCAGACCCGCTCTGCTAACATTTTTGTTGGGGTTTTGGGCGATGGGCGCAGCGGAAGCGCAGTTCGGGCGAAATCGTAATTTAAAACTTTTTCAAATTACCGAATAAATTATTCAATATCTAATATGAATAATTTATTCATATTTCACCTAAAGCTATTTATTCAATATCAAATATCAACATAAATAAGGTTGAAATATAGTGAACTTTTACAAAAAACATTTTTTCTGCAAAATGACGCAAAACACATTTTTGACCGAACCGACCACCCGACACTTATGGGGAATGCCCAGGTCAGCCCAATAGTGTCAAGGCAGTTCATGGACTGCGCGAACAGTGACAGATTCACTGTTTGGGCAGCCATCACCCGGTTGACTCAAAAGTCACCCAATAACGCCGTTTTTGGCCGTTTTCGCTTATTTTAACTTGGAAACAATTTCCGGCAATTGTTCCAACACCCAAAATACATCAAAAAATCATAAAACATATTTTCATCAACAAAATCAGATCTATTCCAGGTCTGAAATAGAAAACGATATTGCCCAATTTCATGCTTTAAATCCAATTTTCAAGATTAATCTAATTAATCAACAACACCAAATCAAGTCACCACATATGAACAACCCAAGAAAAATTCTAGGTGTCAAAAGAGTGGTCATAACACTCTAGAATAGTAACTCATCATCAAATAATCAATTTGGATACAAATGACACTAATTTCACCAAATCTACTTCATACATGAATTTCACTTCCATCTCCATCATCCACAAACAAAAGCCCCAAAAATTCAGATTTAAAGGAACCCTAGAACTATTCTAAGAATTCAAGAAAACATGAAACAAATTTCTAAGCTTGGGTTATAGAAGATTACCTTTTAATCTCTTGATTTCCAAGCTTTTTCCTCGAATTATTCCTTTAGTTCTTCATGGATTTGATCAAACAAACCCTAGGCAAATTTTTCCTCACAAGTTGGCCATGGATGTGATCAAATGGAGAAGACAAGTTTTTTCAAAAAAAAACTCTCTTTGCTGACATAAGGGGGCTATTTTGGTCATTTCTAAAAATTAAATCAATTAATTATATTAAGCTTTAATGTTAGAAAATCACATTTGAACATTTAAGCAAGCCTAATAAATTCATGCCATATGTACAAATAATAATTGGACAAATTTCATAACATTTATGGAAAAAGTTTAATTAATTAATCATTTAAATATTTAATAATTAATTATCCAAATAATCAATTAATATAATTATTATTATATATGTATTTTTATTTACAATAAATAACAAATACATATATTTATGGCATGTGTCAAAATCTCATTTGACGAATAATTAATGTGTATCTAATCGTATTATGTATCAATACAAATACACAATAATTATGATTGGCCAAAAACCCCTAAAGCATGTTGTCATCATTTAACCGATTAAACGATTCAAATTAACTCACTTAATCCGATGAAGTATTATGAATAATCTGTATTATTCGTATCGAGTTGCTCAAGTGCTCAACTAGTACACTTCATATTGTGAGACTCTCTAAGTTTAGGTTTATCCGTCATGAAATCTAATTTCGTGTCCATAATCCACCTACTCATGGATTATGACGACCACGGATAATCTCGCTAAACTATGCAAGCTGATGTCATTTCGTACGTATAATCCCTCTGTCACAGACTATCTATATTATACCTAGGATATCGATGAGAACGTCAAATCCATTCGGTATAATATAGTCGACTTTAAATTTACGATCTCTAAATAACACTCAAAACTGGTTTTCGAAGTTATACCACGGCCATAAATTTACTAGATCGTAAACAAGTGCGGATACCTATGCCATGTATACAAGACTGACAGATCCTATCTTCATACGCACTGGATATCATGAGTATCGGTCCACACCCAACAAACAGGCGGAGGTCTGATCATTAACAGATCGGTGACGTGACTACCATCAAAGTGTGGAGGATAACTCATATGTCCCACTATGGTATCTCAAGTCGAAGGACCACTAAGCTCGCTCAACTCGTGAAGATTCCTATTGACGTTGGTGTACCATCTATTAGGAAATCTTTAGTGATTCGTTCAGTGTCTTATCAAATAAACACCTACATGTCTATACGAGTCTTCCGAGACTCATGGTTCATTGGGATAAACCATCGGACCAAGTCACAATATACGACATGTACTGGTCTCAGCAGATTTTACTAACCGACCCATGTTAGTAAATCCTGACCAGGAACTTTATTTAAGGATATACATTTTATAGTGCGCTTCCCAATGTCAATTACAAACTATGTTATAACTGCGCACAACATTGTAAATCCTAGGGTCTTTGTCTAATATACACGTATCACTAAACCATATTTAGTTTCGATATAATCATAATCAGATATCTAATCGTAATTAGATCGAATAAGTGTATAAAAGAAAAGAGTGCTACTATTAAATTAGTAATATTATGGAAAATATAATTTCTCGTATTCATGAATCAGACATAAATACGATTCAGATTGACACTCCGAGCACCAACCCTAACAGTTCCGAGTCACCAACAATAAGGAACCTAAGATGGAACCACAAATCCAACAAGGTGAAGAATCTACAACACATGTTCTATATATGTCGGATAAAATATCAAGTCCTCCAAAAAGAATATTTTTAACATTAGATGCGAGCCTTGATGTTCTCCTCTGAGGAAACAAGATCCAACTATGTATAAAAAGGCGATATTGGTTATCGATTCGGGAAAATGGCAGGAAGCCATAATGTCAGAAATAGATTTTATGCATGACAATCAAGTCTGGGACTTGGTTGAACTTTCTGAAGGAGTTAAACCTATTGGTTGCAAATAGGTTTACAAAATGAAGGGAGGACACGATGGAAATGTGGAAACCTTTAAGGCCCAACTTTTAGCTAAAGGTTACACTCAATGTCTTGGGATTGATTATGAGGAAACTTTTTCACCAGTAGCCATGCTAAAATATAATAGGATTATTTTAGCCTTTGTTGCATATCATAACTGTGAGATAAGGTAGATGGATGTGAAAACCACTTTTTCAAAATAGATTCCTCTAAGAGGATATCTATATGAAACAACAAGAGGGTTTCGTATCCAGTGAGACTTCAAACTAGGTTTGTACGCTCCAAAAGTCTTTTTATGGACTTAAACAGACATCCCAAAGCTAGAATCGTCATTTTGATGAGAGAATTAGATTATCTGGATTCATCAAAAATGATATACAACCGTGTGTTTATAAGAAAGTGAGTGGGAGCAAGATAGTATTCATTGTTTTGTAGATGACATCCTTATTATTGGAATGATATAGATTGCAAGAGCTTCTTCATGAAGGACATGTGTGATGCTTCCTATATACAAGGTATATGGCTTTACTTGGATAGAATTAGGAAGCTTATAGGGTTGTCGCAATCCACGTACATAGATAAAAATTGTTAGAAAGGTATGGTTTTACTAACTGTAAGATAGTAAATGTACCTTTCCGATATGGCATACATATTTCGAAGAAAATGACACCTCATACAAAGGATGAGAGAGTTATACCTTCTAACTTGTCATATACTTCTTATATTAGGAAGCATTATATATGTTATGCTATGTAAGACACCTAACATAAGTTTCGGCATCAGTGTGACTAGCCAATATCAATCTGATCTAGATAATGATCATTGGACAGCCGTGAAACATATCCTGAAATATCTTAAGGGTACTAAGGATAAGTTTCTCATATATAGAAAAGATGAGCTACAGGTTAAGGGTTATACAGACTCTGACTTCCAGGAATATCTAGATCATAGATAGTCTACATCCAGATATATATTTACCTGAAAGACACAGAACTTGACGACGCTGTTCTAGGCTCGCGGCCTAGTTGGGATTACGAAATAACATGGAGTCGCCACCCGGTGTGAAACGGGACAAAGATTTAAGTCCGCACTCACCCCTTGCAAGGGAATACCTCAAACCGTTGGGTTCAGAATGGTCCCTTACTTATGTCACTTGTGATGATATGATTTGTGCAATAAACTAACTGAATCTATTCAACATTCATGCTCAAAGGTAATCTACGCCTAAGTCCGCATGCATAATAATAACAATGAGAACCTATATCTAAGTTCGCATACTTCAAAGTAAGTTGTCATAACGGCAAACACACAATAACATACAATCATCACACAAGCATGCTCAATTATCTAATGTGGAAAATAAATAAGAATCTAAGCATAAATATAAATTAAATCCCTAATGTGAAAACAACCTAATCATGCATAAAGAAATAACTTTCAATCGACTAAATCATGCTTAAGATAAATGACATGCTAACAACCTAATCATGCTTTAATAACAAATAAATAACCTACGAACTACAACATGCTCAAACACAAGTTTGGATGAGACAAAATATGTGTCTCTTAAGTGGTACGTGGCATTGTATCCCGAGTACAAACAGCACTACCGTCCATTCAGATTCGGCTACGGAATTTACGTCCGGGTTTCCATCCTATATACCACAAAAGGAACACATATTCCGCTCATCCAACAATCACATCATGCCACAAACGACTCTCATGCGATAATATTTCTAAAATAAATAAAATAAACGAAAGATAATAAATAAAAGGGTGCCCTCAGGTCTAACCTCTTTTGTCGTCTCAAGAAAGGGCGTTACACGTCCGTTGGAAGGGTGAATGATCCGCAATTCTTTTGGTTCACCAACTCAAAGTCTTTCCTCGCTGTTTTACTGTTTGGGCTGCTATTTTTACTCTGTTTCGCTTCTGTTTTGCTGCTGTTTTTCAGGCCACTGTTTTGGTTGTTTAGGGGACTATTTTGGACATTTTTAAGGGCTAAAGGGCTACTATTTTTGATGATTTTTCAGGGGGTTTTTGTGCAGTTTTTTAGTGCAGTTTTGGGGTGATTTCTGGACTGTTTTAATGGTCTAACTTGCGGCAAAACTGGACAGAATAGGGCTATGATGTACGGTAGTTTATGAAGCAGTGCAGTGGGTGTTTGGGGCTTGTCTTTTGGGCGTGCAATGGGGCTGTGGTTAGGGCTGTTATGGCGTGACTTTGGGGCTATTTGGGCGTGACTTTAGGGCTGTGAAAGGTCCAAGTTGCGGCAGTTTAAGGATGTGTTTGATGGCTTATGTGTGAATGGGGTAGAGTGGGGGAAAGTGTTCACGGCAAGGCAGGGGTTTAGGGCTTTGGTGGTGTCGGAAATGGGGTGTTTTGGAGAGGTCTTGAGCATGTGTATACTCTCAAAAAAAACCTTATGATTTGCGTGAGTGTTATGTGTGTTGGATTATTCTAAGGTCCCAATATCAAATCAAGACATGAAATAATGCGTGAATACATCAACGGAGGTAGCGGAATACTCACATTGATCGGTTATGTCGATTTGAAGACGAATCAAGGCCAAAAACGTACTGCCCTTCACGCCAAACTGCTGGCAGTCCACTGCCCTGCAAAACAGAATTTCGGGTCTCAAAACGAAGCTCCATACTCCGTCGGATGAGTCCCGCCTCATGGGTGAACCTCCCTACCACCTTCGCAAGACTCGTAGTGTGCTAGCACTTGCGGTTTTCACTATGAAAACCCAACCCTTGCTTCCCTTTTGTGTCACGTTTTTCTGGTTCAAAACCAGTCCCCATTTCAAGCTTTGGGCGTGAGAGAAGAGAGAAAATTGAGAGAGAAGAAGTTTTGTGTTAAGTTAAAAATGATTTACCAAAAATCAATTTATATTTATGCCATAATATTTATTAAATTAATAATAAAATTATGACACAAAACATGCAATGGCTTAGAGTGTCAAACACTCAATTTCCATGCAATAACATTGAGTGCATTGTACACTATCTACATGCAATGCATTAGAATGACATGTGTCATGTGGGCCCCACACGTTTCCAAATGAAAGTGGGCCCACGTGCACTTACGCGTTCGGGTTCGATATTTCCGAAATACCGAGCTTACGTCGCGACGTTAATTAAATCGAATTTAAATAAATAATTGCGCCTAGCGAAATTATTATTTACGTCGCTAATGAATTAATTCTAAATTAACTCGTTTGCCCGAATTAAAATCCTATTTTAATTCCGCGTCGAAATCTAATTTCGATTATTATATCGAATATAATAATTTTACCGATTAAATCCAAATTAATCGTTATCTCTCTTTAGACGATATTTCATCCTAAATAAAATATCTCCGTAATTAATCCTAGATTAATTTTCTCTCTCTCTTCTGTATAATCCCAGATTATTCAAGAGTGCGAGTTGTACGTCATCGGTGGATTATCGGGAAGCGACCCATGAGATCTCCGGATATATTGGCAGTAAATGCGGTCGTCGGAGTATCCGAATCACGTACGTACCAAGTACTACGTTCTACCGATTTACAAGACAAGGTCGACTTCTAGCAAAGCACCAAGTCTTCCCAAGTTCTCCGGACATATTCATTAAAGAATATCTAGATCTGTATCAAGCGTAGTATACTAATGTATTGTGCATATCGGCCCAGTATCGGATAATCACGTGCTAGGGCTGGGGCTGGATAAGTGTCTGCCCCGTCCGAAACACATATCGGATGTCTGGTAACTAGTCTCTATAATCGGATATTCATGACCTGGTCATAATATCACGATTGGATGCGCATCACTGAAGAGCACTAATACCGTATCCTGCGTGACATCATCTCCATTATGACTGGAGTGACACTTCCGTCTTGACATCACATCCAATACACTACGATTCTCTGATAAACCCAGAAGTGGTGTACACAGAACCACTTAAGATTCCCCACCACCAAAACCAAAGTTTACCGATTGTCGTAAGTATTAGCGATGTAAGTCTCAGGTTAAGACTATATACACCTACCTTGATTTCGGCCTCCCATAGACACCTAGTCATAATACCAATGGGATTCCGAAGGATCTATCCAGAGCGAAGCTGTTTCCCGTACCATCGGTGAAACACGACCTCCTATCTCACTTGCACAAGTATCCAATACTTATATATATGAGAACTATGCCGTTGTGCCCTCACAACGCGTACAAGTGCAATACTAGCCTATTCCGCATTATCGATGTCCAGTCTCGATAATACTACGGCTAGGGATATTAATGATTAATCCTTCGTGGACTGATACTGTCTCATATCATCTCAATCCAGGAACTAATCATAGGGACCTCTCTTCATTATATATCTATGGTGATCTAATCACAAATGATGAGAGTGCAATTTCCTTATTACATAGTTAATTTGCTACAACAACACAATGATCTGTGCAAATAGTGACTCTATGGGTCATATTATCCAACAATCTCCCACTTGGCACGTAGCGAGTCACTCAAGTGTCCTACACTCGAACTATGTAAGGTTCGCTCAAATTGCTGAGGAAAGGTTTTCGTCAGCGGATTTGCTTAATTATCATCTGACGCGATTTACACGATCATCACATCGCCACGATGTATGATTCGAACGAATCAGATGATATAGAAGTATATATCTGGATCGTCGATGAGACCTTTAATTCCTTAGCCTATGCTGACGCCTAGCTCAGCTGCTAACAGAACGTTATCTAATCTTATTAGATTTATTTTCGACCCAGATGGTCTTCTATTGCTGCCTCAGCTGCAGCAATAATCCGCATTTGTTGTTTATTCGGCAACAGTTATCTTGCTAGGAAGATTTCCAGCTCACTGTCCCTGTTATTCAAATTTTATAGTACCGTAGTATTTTAATTGTTTGGAAACTTGCAGTAGTGATCCCAGTAACTTCAAGTTCTCCATCTCCATAGTTTAAGACAACATCTTTAGTTCTCTCAGATACTGACAGATGTTCTTAATCTTCAATCCAGTGACTATCCCTTGGATTGACCCGATTGTGACTCCATATGCTCAAAGCGTATGAGACACCAATACAAGTACATTTTAAATGTACAATTTCTCAGAGAGTGTTACCAACTCTAAATCTATCCCAGTAGATCTTTATTCCTTGAATAAAGGTTGTTACTCCCCAGAATTCTACGGAGAATTTCTATTGAAAGCCAAGCTTTCAACAATAGCTTTATGGGAATTTCACTGTCAGTGCGCTCTCCCACTAACCTCCTTATATACACAAGAATTATTTCGTTTTGAGTTAAATCATAAACCATTATGATTATTTCAAAACGTCAGTTCCAAGAACCTTATGCTTGCTTCAATCCAAACATGGATTGAATAATCCGCAAACCTTGTTTGTCGGTTATACAAAATCGTCAGGATGTTGTAAACATCCTCCAAAAGGTTTCCTTTTCAGGAAAGCGATTTTGATTTATAACTGGCACATTTCATAAATGAAATATACAGTTATTTTCAAGCATCTTCAAAATGGATTTACCATGGCAACAGGTAAAAGGTTGAACCATTATTAACATAATGTTGATAACGATACCTTTTCGTCAAAAGTCTAGCTTTGCACGTTGGTATTTGCCTTCCATGTATGTCTTCCTGAAGACATTTATAGTACCAATAGGCACAACGCCTGTGGTACAACAACTAGTATCCAAACATAGTTGTTATACATGGAATCCATTTCGGACTCATGGCACTTTTGTTGGTTTCTATAATATGTCCCAAACAAAGATTAAGCATG
>SKCR01031085.1:0-31035 GCA_019454045.1 Zanthoxylum bungeanum
GCTCCGCTTGGCAAGAATTCGGAGATTCATGAGCCAAACATTATAGTTAAACGCACCCTGGAGCCTATGCGTTAGTATACGCGAAAGCGGGTTCGACACAGACATTCATCTACACAAGGATAAAATAAAGCAGGAATTAATATTTAAATATCATGAAAAAAAACACTAAATAGAATATGGATTTACTTTTTCTATAAAGTGCCCTTGCATTGTTTTACATATTCTTTATAATCTCTACAAAAAGAATACGGAAATTTAACTCTTAAATTTCACAAAGCAAAGTAGATCATTCTTGATATTTACGCAAATCTCACGCTTTAGCAATATTGACCTTTGTAAATTCTAGAAGGTAGACAACTATTGTCAATTGCATCTCATACAACTCTTTATTCGGTCCTAAATCAAATCTCATCCTCACGCTTTAGCAATATTGGATAGTTCAATTTTTAGATCAACTTGTCTATTGCCGAAAGTAAGATACTAATATTAACCTCACGCTTTAGCAATATTGGATAATACTTTCTCTTAAATTCGACTCATCTCATGCTTAACCGGAATAGTACAAAACATTATATCAAACCCTCACGCTTTAGCAATATTGGGAATAATCACAATGGTTTTACTAACACCGTATAGACAAGCCGGACCATGTCATATTTTCAACTAAAATAATGACACTTAATAATCTAGCGTAGAGATTTTCCCAAAATCAAATGCACACAAATATATAAAATGTATGCATGTCCAAAAATGCCTAAAACATGTAATTCATAATTAAATGTATGTATGGGCATTTTATAACATTGAGAAAAATTATAAGGAACATGAACAATTAGAAGCATGTATCGCTCTGATACCACTTGTTGTGTGAGGAACGGACAACCCGAGTGCAGCGGAAACCCGCCCGAGATCAAATCGCGAGCGAATAAAAAATAATATTTTTTTTTCTTCTCGGCAGTCCTTAAAAATAGTGGGTTTAAAATTTTTAATTACAAACTTAAAATTTGCAATGCATTAAAACATTTTCATGTATTAAAAATTACCATAAGTCCATTTAAAAATTCAACACACTTAATCATTTATCAACTATTGACAAATTAAAAAAAAAACATCCTAATTATTTCCAACACTTGAAAATAATCCAAACATACTAAAATTAATTTTCCAACATTTGAAAAAATTAATTCAAGCATACAATATAATTTTCCAACTCTTGAAAAAATTAATCCAAGCATTCAAAATTAACATATCAACTATATACTATTTTCAACACTTAAATGCTTCTAATTCCTCACATACATGCTACCAATTTATCCAACACTTCCATAACAATTTTTCTCAACTAAATTAATCAACAAATTGAACAATAAATTCACAAATTAAATGTACCAACAAGCTTTGTCAATTGATCCTTCCTTCAAGCTTTTCCAAATTTTCCAAGCTTTAAGCTTTCTCCAAATCTCTTCTTCCTCCACCAAATTAAGCAACTCAAGGAACAAATCTTGGTGATCAAAAGGTGGTTTGATCACTCAAGAGTAGCAACCAACTTTTCCCCAAATTTTAACTCTTAAAACCCTAGGAAAAAGAAAACCTCAAGAACATAAATTAACCCTTAACACTTAGGGATTAATTTCATGGACTTGATTATATGTAGGGTAATATTTGGTGAGATTATAGGCTTGGATTTGAGAGCAAAACAAAAATCAATTTCTTTCTCTTGTTTCTGTCGGCAGAGAGCAAAGAAGCAAAATGAAGGTTTCTTTAATTCATTTTCTTGTTTTCGGCAGAGAGGCAGAGAAGAAAAGAAGTGAAGTTCTTTTTTCAATTTTTGCTTTTTTGTTTTTATTAAAAGAAAAAAAAAGAAAACCTAACCCAAGCCATATAATATAACCATGGTTTAAGGAATCTTTTATCTACACCACTTGTTTCAAAAAACAACTCAACCATAGTTAAATTATCTCACCAACCAAGGTAACTAAATTGCAATTAAAAGATTTTAGTTACTTTAACTAAAAACATTCAATTACATTAACTAAAGTTACTTTAATTAATTAAAACATTTATTTGTATAAACCAAGTAACTAATTTTATAAATTAATTTAACAATTAAATTAATTTCACAAAATAATTACTAATTTAATGTAAATCAAATTTACATTTATTATACAATAAAATTATATCAACTCTTGATATAAAATTAATTAATTCAATTCATCTCATGAATTATCAGATTAAACAATTTAATCCTAAAAACCCAAAAAATATTTTGTCAACATTTGACGAAGGTCGCCCTAGTGCTCAACGAGTAAACTCAATATAATGGAACTCTCTAGGCTCACGTTCGGTTGTTATTATATATATACATATATATCTCATATACTTATATATATTTCATGAAGGCCTGTCCACCTACAAATCATGACTAAACAACACGACACGTCGAACCATACAAGTCGAGGTTAAAACGCTAATGTATAATCCCTTCGTCATTTCTGTTTCCAATTGAGTAAGGTTATAGTTATACTGTCAAAACCTTATCTACTCAATATATGAAATTTTTCATCCTTATATTCCATTAATAAATAATATAGCAAAACTCTTTTTGAATATTATTTATAATGTCAAAGAAACAATTTCTTCAACGAACTTTCGGCCAAAAGATTTCCGGAATATATTCTAAAATTTCTGGAAACAAAATCCAACCATATGGACTGACGAATCCTCATATTAACACACACCGATCTTCGTGAGCATCGGTCTATACCTAACAGTCATCCAGAGGCCAGACCATGAAAGGTCTCTGACATGCATGGTATCAGGCACAGAGGATCACTCACAAGACCACCGTGGTGTCTCAAGTCAAAGGACCACAATAACTACTCAACTCGAAAAGATAACTATTGACAGTTTTATGGAATATCTATTAGTCATCTTTTATGAGTTAATTCAACATTCATTCAACTAATGAATATCTGCATTTCTATACGAACTTCCGCTAAGCTCACAGTCTGTTGAGACAAACCATATGTCCATTACATATATAGACAATGCACAGTCTTACCAATATAATGACCGACCCATGTCAATATATCTAGACTAGGAATAATTTATATTCGAGAGAATGCGTGATATTTCTCAACACCATTTGCAACTCTTGCAACTATATCACCATATATGTAACTCTCGGGTCTTTACTAAATTCATATAAGGTTCCGAGTGTAACTCGAAATCTCTAACTCTTAGAGTAATCTAACAATTAGATTTACATTATATAAATAAAGTAAGAGTTTTACCATATTAATAAATAAATAACCATGATAAAATAAATATTATATTGCATAAATATCAAATATTCATACAAAAAGTGAATGATGCTCGATCACCATTTCCAACATCTATATGATCATTAGAAAGGGTAGTCTAAGTGGTCACAGGGAATGTAAAAGCATGTAATTCGACAATGTTAACTTCTGGCATGTGCACTCAAGACAGAGTCCAAATCTTCTATCTCATCAATTGTGCTCCACTTCGTGCTCCACCAATCAAATTTAGACAACTAATATCTCTCATTAAATGAGAGAACTTTGACTTTAACACTCCACCAATCAAATTATTCTCTTATTTAATGAGAGATATTAGTTGTCCAAATTTGATTGGTGGAACACGAAGTGGAGCACAATTGATAGGACATAAGATTTGGACTCCTCAAGACATGCGTGCACACATGCATGAGTGCAGGTGCGTGCATAATACCTCTTCAAAAGCTGTAATGTTCTGCCATTCCTTGGGGTGACTAAACATGCACTTTGCATATGGATGATTGTGGTGAAGTTTCCCTCCTGGTTTAATGCTGTTCTTGGGGAGCGTTTCAATGAGTGGAAGGCTGAGTTTTATCAATTGTCTTGAGGACTTTGAAATGGGTTGGAGCCAGGGACATGGTCAATTCTTTGCAGGTTTGACTACAACTGGCCACTCAAAAGCTATTGGGTGCACAAACCCGGCTTGCACACTTTGTAGAACTAGTAAGTTGTATCTTTTAATTTCTATTGTATTTTATTTTATGGAATGGAGAGTTCCCTAAAAATGAAATCTATTTTTGAATCACATCTTAAAGGAATTTGAAGATGACAAAAGCAATGAGCAAAAGGAGGATACACTTGGTGTTGGGTTTCTTTGAAGTATTCTTGTTCGTCTATCGGTCACAGCTTGATATAAATTGTACATTATTATGTATGCTATCTAATAATGCACTTGATGAGGCTGGTGTGGCATCAGATTGCTCGACATTTTTATCCATGACTAATTGAATTGTTGATGGGATTGAAATTTTGACTGAGACCAACTTCAAGTCAAGTTAGTTGTACCAAGCACTCATGTTAGGATGGGTTCAAAGCATTGTATCTTGACAAGAGAACTTGAATTACTTGGTTAACACAATGGACTTGAACCTTATCTCTTTGACCACTGAGCATTTTTCAAACACTTCTGTTTCTTAGTTATCATTATAATTCCTGGTTCTGTCTTCACCTGAGAATTTTTGCACTTAATTAGTCTTTTCCTTCTTACTTTAGGGGAATACTAGTTTTTGCATGTATTGAAGTTCTAATTGGATTCTTGATCACTGTGTGATACAGGTTTTTTACATGTCTGATTTAAGTCATTTCGGTTTTTCTTTTATATTTTTGTCGTCATAGTGCCGGATGTATAGAATAAAGTTCATTTTGCTGACTTAGCTTTGTGAAAGCAGGTGGCTGTGGCTGTGGATTTTAAAGATCAAGCTGCTGAACAACAGACAACGCAGCAGAATCTCCGAAACATTTCCCTGAAGAACGGTGCTCTCTTTGGTCCTCACTCCTTTTGCTTTCTCTAAGCTGCAAGAGCAACTTGTTTTGCCTGCCCATTATGCATCTTTCCCCTTGGAAAATGGCTTCCTTGTTGTAAGACACCACACAAAATTTGAGAGGGGCCGGAGAGTTTATTGGGTTCCACAGGATGGCATCATAAGTTGCAGCTGCCATCAGTTTTGAGTTTTCTGGAATTATCTATCGGCATGCCCTTCGTGTTCTCTCAACAGGAAACTGCTTTCAGATCCCAGAAAAGTACCTTCCTCTACGTTGGCGCAAGATCAGCACACATTCTGTAAAGCTTCTTCAAAGCTCTCCAAGTGATCATGCAGAACGGATTCAGTTTTTGCAAAGCTTGGTATCATCTCTAGTTTCCGAATCTGCCAATTCCAAGGAGAGGTTACATCATGCAACCGAGCAAGTCTCCTTCCTTCTATCTCGCATTAGACAGCAACCAGTTTCATCTCAAGGTTTGAGAGACATTTCCCCACTTCATAGGAATCTATGACTCAACAAATACCTTAAAATAGTTAGCTTTAGCGTCATCACGGATTCGTATGGAAAGCATATTAGTTATGTTGATGGTGTTTTTTAAGCACTATGATATTTAAGCAATACGGCAGGGGTAAAAGGGTAACTCCCTTCTTGATCGAGACCACTAATGCTGACCCGACTATTCGATGTTGCATACGCCAACGGTATGGGGCCGAGCACTTTGTGATCAGTAACCGACCACTTAAGCTCGGGTGGACAGGTATTGTCAGATCGATAGCAGTATTCTCAGTTCAAAAGACCATTGTGACCGACCTCATGAAGACCGAGAACATGGCGAGATACGCTCCAGAAGATAAGACATCCTATTTTTACCGATAAGAAGATAAGTTATCCTACTTTCATGGGGAAATGTTGATGAGTCAGTATCCTAATAAGATATGGGAAGAAGGTAGTTTTCAACTAGGAATCCTTATAGGAAAAGGAATCTGATTTCTTCACTATTATAAATAGAAGGGGAAAGTGTAAGTAAGTGGCATCAATATCATCATCATCAGACTTGTAAACACAAGAAAGATAAGAGAAGCATATCTCAGTAATAAAAGTATCATTTGTTTTGTGCCCGTGGACGTATGTGGGATCTGATCCGCCGAACCACGTTAAATCTCCTTGTTGATTGGTAAATTTACCTATCTTTTGCTAAATTTACTTTTGGTTCCCCCCATAAACAAAACAAATTCACTATTGAGGGAGGGTTGTTCTTGGGGTAATATTCCCATATTGCCCTGGGACCGAAATCAGCCGTCAACAGTTGGCGCCGTCTGTGGGGAACCTCAACAAAAAGCAGCTCGCGTAGTAAGACGATGGCAGAAGATGGAAATCACCAGTCGTCAGGGAGTTCAACAGCGGAATGGATGGAGAAGATGGAGGAAAATATGAGGAAAGATAAGGAGGAAAATCAAAACCTTTTGAAATCCATGATGGACATGCTGGAGAGGATGGAAGAGACTAATGATGAGAGACTAGCAGCCGGAACCAGTCGGAGGAGAGGCGAAATAGCAGAAGGAAAAAAGGTCGCAGATGTGAATGATGACGATGAAGCGAGAAGGAAGGGTCCCTACGGGATAAGGTCCGTAGTGGTAGGAAAAGATTTACAAACGGAGGATACGTGGGAAGAAGAAGAGGGAATACAGTCGCCAGATTCTTCCTATGATGGCCCCCGCGACACCATAAGGGGAGACAGGAAGGATGGTGAAACTGGACGGGAAGTCTCAAGCCATGAGGAACACCGCACCTGGGGCGGGAAGCAGAAGCAAGAATGCCGCAGGAGGCGACACGGTAACACAGATGGCAATATAAAATCTTGGTTAAGAAAAGAAATGGCCAAGTGGGGAGCGAACCTCAAAACGGATATGGGAGATGATCGGGACGGCGAGGTTGAATCTCTCTTCACATAAGAAATAAGGTCGGTAAAATTCCCAAGACGATTCAACATGCCGTCCATGACGCCCTACAAGGGCCACACTGATCCAAAATCTCATATTGAGAGTTTTGTCATGTTGATGGAGATTCAAGGAGTAGTAGGGGATGCCGTTTGCAAAGTATTTCCCCTAACCTTGGGGGGATCTGTCATTTTGTGGTTCAGAAGTCTAGCCCCTGGGAACATCGGAAGCTTCACGCAACTCAAGAAGTCATTTGTTCGGCAATTCAAAGGGGCCTGCGTCCCAAAGAAAATGGTGGGAGAATTGAGACTGATGAAGCAGGGGGTGATGAGCCTCTGAGGAATTTTATTGAAAGGTACCCCCAATTTGGTGCTCGAGGTCGGAGCGTACGAGTCATCGGAAGCGCTAGAAAGTCTCAATGGAGGTCTGAAGGTCGGGAAGTTGTGGACTCACCTGAGGATTCAAGACGTATCGGATTATGCCACTGCCCTGGAGCTGGCCAGGAATTTTATCTTAATAGAGGAGGAGAAAAAGATTGCCCGGGGAGTAAACACCCGAAAGGCTAAGATACTCAGGTCAGACAATCAGTGGGATTCGATCAGAAAATTGAGGAGACCAGTCCCGGAGCATAAGAAACTCAGACCGACACCTCCGAGTAGTCATGTTCAAGAGATAAAGTCATATATCCAAGTCAACCGTGTCGCGGGGAGGACAGTATACACCCCCTGAACAAACCTATGGCCCAGATAGTTCGGGAAATCCAGGATAAAGGTCTGTTGGCCGAGCCTAATTTGAGGAGGTTCCCGATTGAGGAGGGAAATAGTAGGGCTTACTGTATCTACCATAACGTAAGGGGACATGCCACGAATGGGTGCAGAGACCTGCGGGAGCAGGTGGAAGACTTGGTGAAAGAAGGTTATCTCAGTGTGTACATAGACCATTCGGTTTTTGAGGTCGACCAAAGTTGATAGTGGAAGTCATCCGGTCGGATGCGTGGAATGCTGAGATGCATAGAAGATGTATTAAGAAGAGTCTTGTTTGTAGTGACCCTTGTAGAGTTGCAAGAAAGGCAACGGATCCCAAAAATGTGAGTAAGACCTCTTTTGTATTCGGCTGACATTTGATTATGCTTGTTTGTTATGGCCCAAACAATGGTTTTGATATTTGTTTTACGGCTCGGGTCTGCTCTTGTACCGCCGAGTCCGTTTTGTTGATATATGTTTTACGGCTCGGGTCTGCTCTTGTACCGTCGAGACCGATGTTTCTTTCCGGCTCGGGTCTGCTCTTGTACCGCCGAGACCGATGTCTCTTTCCGACTCGGGTCTGCTCTTGTACCACCGAGACAGATGTTTCTTTCCGGCTCGGGTCTCTCTTGTACCGCCGAGACCGATGTTTCTTTCCGGCTCGGGTCTGCTCTTGTACCGCCGAGATCGATGTTTGTTTCGGCTCAGGGCTGGATTTCGTTCCGTCGAGGCCAGTTGTTTATTCAGCTCGGGGCTGGATTTCGTTCCGCCAAGGCCGCTTGGTTATTCGGCTCGGGGCTGGATTTCGTTCCGCCGAGGCCCCTTGTTTATTCAGCTCGGGGCTGGATTTCGTTCCGCCAAGGCCGCTTGGTTATTCGGCTCGGGGTTGGATTTCGTTCCGTCGAGGCCTTATGGTTTATTCAGCTCGGGGTCAGGTTACGTCCCACCGAGTCGGCTTCTTTGGCCTGAGGATGTAACATTCCCCCAGAGCCAAGTCTTTCTTTCAGCTCGGGGTCGGGTTACGTCCCACCGAGTCGGCTTCTTTGGACTGGGGATGTAACATTCCCCCAGAGTCAAGTCTTTCTTTCAGCTCGGGGTCGGGTTACGTCACACCGAGTCGACTTCTTTGGACTGGGGATGTACATTCCCCCAGAGCCAAGTCTTTCTTTCAGCTCGGGGTCGGGTTACGTCCCACCGAGTCGGCTTCTTTGGACTGGGGATGTAACATCCCCCCAGAGCCAAGTCTTTCTTTCAGCTCGGGGTCGGGTTACGTCCCACCGAGTCGGCTTCTTTGGACTGGGGATGTAATATTCCCTCAGAGCCAAGTCTTTCTTCAGCTCGAGGTCGGGATACGTCCCACCGAGAGACTTATCATCGGCATGGGATCGGAGCATCTCCCCCATGGTCGGCCCTCTATTGGTCTGGGGAGAGGACATTCCCCCAGAGCCAAATGTTCTTCTCAGCTCCGGGTCGGGTTACGTCCCACCGAGTCGATCGTCATCAGCATAAGGGCAAAGCATTTTTTTCATGGGTAGATAACGGGATCCTCGGTGACTGAGCACATGAAGGTGGCAGGAAAGACCAGATTTGCAGCCAAGGCATTTTTCTCTGCGGTTCCTGGAGTGACCACCGACGGACTCATCGGCACACCATCTTTTTTTATAGTTCCCGGCATCAACTCGCAAACTCGTTGTTACCGAGAACTATGGGATAGATGTTGATGGTATTTTTTAAGCACTATGATATTTAAGCAGTACGGCAGGGGTAAAAGGGTAACTCCGTTCTTGATCGAGATCACTAATGCCGACCCGACCATTCGATGTTGCATACGTCAACGGTAAGGGGCCGAACACTTGGTGATCAGTGACCGACCACTTAAGCTCGGGTGGACAGGTATTGTCAGATCGATAGCAGCATTCTCAGTTCAAAAGACCATTGTGACCGACCTCATGAAGACCGAGAACATGGCGAGATACGCTCCAGAAGATAAGACATCCTATTTTTACCGATAAGAAGATAAGTTATCCTACTTTCATGGGCAAATGTTGATGAGTCAGTATCCTAATAGGATATGGGAAGTGAAGGTAGTTTTCAACTAGGAATCCTTATGGGAAAAGGAATCTGATTTCTTCACTATTATAAATAGAAGAGGAAAGTGTAAGTAAGTGGCATCAATATCATCATCATCAGACTTGTAAACACAAGAAAGATAAGAGAAGCATATCTCAGTAATAAAAGTATCATTCGTTTTGTGCCCGTGGACGTATGTGGGATCTGATCCGCCGAACCACGTTAAATCTCCTTATTGATTGGTGAATTTACCTATCTTTTGCTAAATTTGCTTTTGGTTCCCCCCATAAACAAAACAAATTCACTATTGAGGGAGGGTTGTTCTGAGGGTAATATTCTCATATTGCCCTAGGACCGAAATCAGCCGTCAACAAGTTAGCTTTATCGTCATCATGGATTCGTATGGAAAGCATATTATCGGGAATTAAGATTTGTCCTTGAAAGCATTTGCATGTCACTTTTTGTAGTTTTTGTTGGGATCGATTTTCGTGCTTGTTCCTATGCAAAAATGTACAAATATATACAGAACAGAACTTGTTTTTTGGTATATGTATTTATAGCTCTGTTTTTGTTGGAACAAATATTGTTTACTTCTACTGTGTGTTGTCCTTGGAAGCAGTTTAAGAAAATAACAGAAGCTGGCTAGTTGTTAGGGATGGAGTGGAGTCGAGGGAATGGACATTCTTATATTCATCTACGATAATCTTTAGATGTTTATGTCATTTCCTTGTCTCCTCGTAATTGTTTCATGGGAGGGGTGAGATCCCCGAATAATAAAGTAAATTTTTCTTAAAATAAATTTAAGTAATTGAAAAATATATTAGTTTAATTATTACTTTATTCAGAATTCAAGCATATATATTTAAAAAATTAATAATATTTATCACCCAAATCACAATTTATATAGAAGATTGAAATTTGTATTTTCTATTTTTTTATTTAGTCCGTAACTTAATAAAATGATTTCTCTCTCATTAAAAATTAATTTTATATATAATTATTTCATTGAAACTTTTATACTATTTATAATTTATATATTTTTATATATATTAAGATATTTTTTATTTACATCTATAGAAAATTATAAATTAAGTTTTGAATATATTTATTAAAAAATAAATAAATTAAAACTTAGGGGATGTATTGAATTGGGATTTTAAAAGACTATTTTAAGTTAAAAAAAGTCATGTGGTATTCAATTAAGACTTTTAAAAAATCTAAAAAGTTTTGTGGTATTCCATTAAGCCTTTTAGGACTTTTTAAATAGGGTGTCCAAATCCAGTGGTATTCAATCAGGACTTTAAACAAATAATAAAAAATCTTATGGTATTGAAAAACTTGTTGATTTTGAAGGATATTTTTATATGTGGGATTGTGTGAGACTTTTTAGTATAAAATATAAATATCAAATCCTATAAAAAATCTCACCCTAACCCATCAGACTTTTGACATGAGATTTTTTTGAGGCTAGAGAAGAGAAGAAAAACAGAGTTGTGAACTCTTCGTGAACAATGTACTTTTGTGTTCCAATTTTTTATTATGTGTTGATCGATTTTTATTTGTGAATGAAAAATAGATAGATTGATTTTCATTCCTGAAAATGGCAACGTGGCGTTAGAAATTGTTTGCTATATGGGCTGTATTCGGCTATTGCTGGTGAGCCAAATGAATTGAATTGATCTATAGTGTTTTGTTTTGTTCCATCGCTGAAGGAAATTTTACGCATGTAGACATTTTGTTTCTAGATATTTGGACGAAATATGTGACTATGGACTTTGTTTTAAAGTGAAAAAACTGAAGTATGACAGAGTGAATTTATAGAATATGATCAGATTGGACTATATGCATTGGCACCGTTGATTGATAAATTGTCAAAAAATAATTCGGTATGTAATGTTGTGAGATGCAAGTACGAGCAGCTAATTAATTTTATGGGGATGACGGTCCGTGAATGAGATAGAGATATATATCTCATTGACAACTGTGTGTGCGCTCATATGAATTTTGAAGCCCAAAACTGATAACCATGACATATTAGGACTTTCTATATATCTCCTGTGTTGATCGATTAATATTTGTTGACTTTTGCTCTTCTGAAACTGTCTTACTTCTCCAATTGGAACTTATATAACACGTAATTGCTCTGCTAGAGTTGATATGCCCAAACTTGGACAGTAACATGTCTATTTAAATAGTTAATTTTGTATAAATTGCATTTTGTTGATTGACAAATGCAATTCGTAAATATTGCTTGTAAACATCAATTAAATTTTCTTAATTTATTGTTTTGCAGCCTCATATATATATATATATTATGTATGTATAATGTCACAATCACACATGTACGAATGTAACGACATAGAGGAAGAAGAAATTAATGATGAAGATATGGATGATGAAGAATTTTATGAAGCCATTTACTGTTCAATGATGGCAATTTATTCAATAATGCATGTGTTAAATCAGTTTTTGTTTATGATGCGTGGTAAACATATTGAACGTCCATTAACTCGACGGTGAATTACTACCATTGGATATGACTATATACATCAAGCATTAAACGATGATCCTGCAATCTTTCGACAAGTATATAGAATGTATCCAGATGTATTCCAAAAGTTATGTATTATTCTTAGAGAAAAAACACTTTTGGAGGATACAAGATTTATTTGTATTGAAGAAATGCTTGCAGCGTTCTTGCAAATCGTTGGCCAAAATACTCGATATTGTGTAATTCGTAATACATTTGGTCGATCACAATTCGCTGCTAGTGAAAATTTCCATAAGATTTTGAAGGCCTTGAATTCGATAGCATCTGATTTGATGGCTAAATCAGGACCCGTTGTGTCTGCCAAAATAAGAGAAAGCACAAGGTTTTACCCTTATTTCAAGGTATAAATGTGATGATCACCTAATTATATTAATATTTATTTTTAATCATATAGTTATCATTACATATAAATTATTGTAGGATTGCATCAGAGCTATTGATGGTACACATATTCCAGCGATAGTGAGGGGACGCGATGTCAGCAGCTATCGTAATCGTCATGGAAAGATATCACAAAATGTATTAGCGGCTTGTAACTTTGATTTGGAATTCATATACATTATTAGCGGGTGGGAGGGTTCAGTTCATGATTCAAAGTTGCTAAGTGATGCCTTATCAAGGAGAAACGGACTTAAAGTTCCCGAAGGTAAGTACTTATTTTTTAAATAAAAATAACACACACATATATATAATACATTTCATACTGATTTTATATGGACTGTGGATTTCCTAATCGACGCCAATTTTTAGCTCCATTTCGAGGTGTGCGATATCATCTCCAAGATTTTACAGGTCATGGTAATGACCCTCACAATGAAAATGAATTGTTCAATCTTCGCCATGCTTCTTTGAGGAATGTGATTGAGAGGATATTTGGCATATTTAAATCGCAGTTTACAATTTTTAAGTCAGCGCCTCCATTTCTATTTAAGACACAAGCAGAGCTTGTGTTGGCATGTGTAGCACTACATAACTTTCTTCGCAAGGAATGTCGTTCTGATGAATTTCCAATTGAACCAATAGACGACTCTTCATCTTCAGTATTATCGGTTAATGAAGAAGATAATTTTGAACCTGTTGTGCAAACCCATGGGCAGCAACGAGAAGATGCTAATGCATGGAGGACTAGCATGGCTTTAGATATGTGGAGAAATGCTACTTAGGAGGAGATACTACATCAAGTTGGCTATTAAAAGACCATCAAATTGGCTTTTAAAATTATCATTTGTTTGTTATCTTTTTCATTAATTTATGATTTTGAATATTCATTTTTATTTATAGTTCTATTTCATATGGTTCTATTTCATATGATTCTATTTTCTGTTATTGTTGATGCAAATGTCCACAGCTTGAACTAATTGACTTTCATTAGCTTTTTTTTTTTTTTTATGGTTTCATTTCATATAATATCTATTTAAAAAAAAAGAAAAAATATATATGTAGTCCTTTCAAATCTTACAAATTCTTATGATATAAATCTTTTAAAATCTTATAAGTAAAAAATCTTTATAAAAAAAATCTCATAAAATCTTATAAGTCATTACATTCTTTAAATGTCTTTTAAAATCTACTGGATTTATTTATCAATAAATAGTCTTTTAAAATCTCAATTGAATACACCCCCCTTAAATTGGTAATGGGGAAGGGATGAGAATTCTGTCTAATCCCCGTTTCTTCCCTGAATAAGATATTAGTATTAAATTTTTCTCGTCCCCAACGTTATTTTTTTCAATTTTTCATTCTTCATCTCCTCTTCAACTGGGGAGGGTCTCCGAGTGCCCTATCTTTTTAGGGATTTTTGTCATTCTTACTAGTTGTTTTATCCACAATCGCAAAGTACATATTTATACCAAACTTACATTAAAATACATATGAGAAAATAGATTAAAATAAATAAAAATTTCCTGATCTCGCTGTCACAATCTTCTAATTATTATATGCAAAACGGGTCAACAAAGCTTTATTTTAGTTAAAGATTCAGAGACTTCTGATTTATGCATAGAATTTAATTAGTTTATAAGTTAATTTATACTCTCATTATAATATTTATATATTAGTTTATTTCTCAATTAATATTGTATATCAAAGCGATATATTAATATATCTCCTTTAAGAATCTCCTTTTGATAATATATTTTTCTTCGACATTATTATAAAAATTTATTTATCAAAGTTTTTATTTCAACTTATAAAACCACACAAAACAACACATTTTCCTACTTGATAGAGTCAGCTATATGAATGTTTTGATGTCATTGTCATTTATCTAAAATCATTGCTTTATCATGTTGTATAAAATTTAAGTTTATTTTTATGATTTTGTCCATGTCAACTTAGGTGAAGTATTTCTTCATTTAACATATGATAGTACCATTTGCTCAATTCAGGAAAGTGATTATAAATTTATTTTAGGTTTAAATTTTATATTATGAAATAATGGTAGTATAATAGATTACCCCAAATAGAATTAATTTCTTTTTAAAAAAAAATCAACATTTGTACAGCCTAAATATCTGACAAACATTATACACCGTGAAAAGAAAACAAATGATTCAGGATATGTTTCAAAGAAAACATTGGAAAGCACTTTGGTAAAAAAAAAAAAAAAAAAAGGGAAAAAAAGTGCCTCTTAGAATATAGATGATATTTATGTAGATTTTGGTCAAGTGTTGGTTTCTTTCAAATATTATGGTATAATATTTTTTTATTATATTTTTATTATATATTTCATTTCACTATGATTTTGTTAATAGAAAATATAGTAAAATACAAAATTTTATAATAAATTATAAGATTTTGTAAGAATATAATAGTAAAATATAAGGTTTTATAATGATATAAGGGTGCAAATAAATTTTCTTTCTCTGCTCATCAATATTATTTTATTTATATTAATATTATAAAAATATTAACATTAAAATATTTATAAAATATTAAAATTTTGTTTAATATTAATATGAAAAAAATATTATTAAAATATTTATAAAATATTAATTTAATATTAAAATTTATTATTTAAATATTAAAATATTTAATTTAATATGAAAAAAAATATTATTTAAATATTTAAAAATTAATAATAAAATAAAAATAGTTTTAATACAGTACTAAACGTTGTACAACATTAATATAATACAATACTATTACAATGCACATTAATACAATACACTATACATTAAATAATACAATACAACTTAATACAATACAGTGTGTCATACGCACCCTAATGGTACATTTGTTGGTTTTCAGAGTTCATGCGAAGCGGAAACCTGTCCATATCTTAAAAAAATTATTTGCATGAACATTGAAAAATCGGATCCGTAGTTTATAGTATATTAATAATATAAAAATAATTAGATCTTAAGAAGAAAATATACATGTAGATCTGGATCTCTTTGAATCACGATTCTTTGAACCACGATGTTCATTTTCTTATCTTCTCACCTCCAATGGCACATGTGAGCGTGAGAATAATTGTGAAATTTTTTTTTTGAAGGATTTGTGTACTTAATATATGAGACAAACCTTTATTGTTATTTTCTTTTGGTTTTCTCAAAACCAAAAAAAAATAATAATAAAAAAATAAAATTCCTCTCTCACTTTTTTCACTTCTTTTGATCTCTCTTGAATTGCTTTTTATCATCCGCCAAATTCTAAAATTTGGATGGCTTTTTGCTTTTCTTTATATCAAAAACAAAACAAAACAAAATCACTTTATCTTTATCCATTGAAAGATAAAATTATTTGATATTTATCTTTTAATTTATGAAATAGTTTTAATATTTTATATTTCAAATTCTTTTATCATAATTTCAACTTTTGAAATTAAGATAAATTTGAATAACATATTATCTTATTAATATTTATTTAATCAAATATTAATTTTCTAATTATCAAAAAATGATTTTTAAATTTTCAACTTTTGAAAATATTATCTCATTTAATAAAATTAATTAATCAAATAAATTAAATATTAATTTTCATAAATTAATAAATATATACATTATCTATTGATAAATATATATTAAGATAACTTTTTTCATAATTTCCAAACAAGAGTTATATAAAATAACTAGAGTGTAAAATAATTCAAAATTATTTTTTTCGCAATTATTATCTTTCAAACAGTGATAAAAGACGACGAGGAGACCGATAGACCAATAATTCTAAGTTCCAATAATTCTGTTGATTAATTATAAACTATTTTATTAATCAAACGAAATTATTTATTCTGGAGTAACTCCACTAGATTCCCAGAATTGCACTTTCAGAATTATAGAATTAATTACTCAAAGTATATGTCTATTGATATAGTCATTACCTATACAATGATCATCGATAAAATATTCGTAAATGAGCTAGGTATAAAATCCATTAACCTCTCCAATTACATTTTTATCATTGACTTCCATTAGTTCTCAAGTGAACAATTAATTCATAATTTTTATAAATTTACGCGCTAATCGTTCAGGTCCCAAACTAACAAATAATGAAATTTTATGAACGAATTTCATTGTATCAGGTTAGCATTCACAGCTATTTATTCAACTCATTCTCAAAATACAATGTTTACGAAATGTAGTAAATACAAAATCATACAGAGTAAATTAAAGAATAAATTAAAATGATATAGGAATCTGCTAAATATAATGAATTAAGATCATCACATATATAACCATCATTATGATAAAATTTATGTTTTTATTTAACGGAAATTATTAGAACTTTTAAATTTAATCTGTTCCTGTCAAATATAATCTTATTATATAAAATACATTCATTTTTATGTCTCTACATATTATAGTTTGGATAGAACTGCACAATTCATAATGGAAGGAACTATATTTATGGCTTTCGAATTTAAAGATTCTTCACTTCAAATCATAGTCACAGATAAATTTCGATTATTACTCTTTAAATTTTATCTATACATATATGTATGTAACATTTTACATAAACTTATATATTTAATTTAAAACTACATAAATAATCACGAAATTTTCATGAATTTTATAAAAACAAATCAAAATGCATTCATGGAATAAAATTGAATCATAAATTTATTAATCAATCATGTTTTGAACACATTTTCTTATCGGGCAAAAAAAACCAACATTTGACACATTCTGTAGCATTAGGTTGTATTGCATTATTTAATACATATGGTGTATTGCTTTAGGGTGCATTACCTTAGCATTGTATTATATTAATATTATACAACATTTGATGCTACACCGTATTATATATTAATGTTGTACAATGTTTGGTGGTGCATTGTACTTTATTATTTTTTTGATGATTAATTAATATTATATATTTGGGGAAAAAAATCTATTATGATAACCTAAATAATAATTATTATTGAAGAATTAAATTTTTAATTTTTTACATCAAATTTCTTTCGAGTGGTAAATGTAAAATTTATTATTTTTATTTTTTTAAATTTCATCAGCATATTGTTTGTTTTTTATATTTCAAATGTGCATCCTGTCAAAAAAAAATCATAAAAAAAAAATCTACTGTAATATTATGAAAATACTAATAAAAGTAAGCAACAACATTCTAAAATATTTACTAGTCGTTAATAATATTAAATTGATTAAAAAATAATATTACAAAGAGTAGCACATGAATTTATATAAAATCACACCAATTGAAAAACAAATTCATAATGCCAATTATTTATTATACATGGCAGTAAAATGTTGCACCAAAATATTTCTTATATCTATTTATTATTTTCAATTTAGAAAGGAGTGACATGAATTTATCAATGCATTTTCGATTTAAATTATATTAATTATGTGATTGTTTCTATTCTAAAATCAAAAATTACATAACAGAGGAGCACGAGATAGGTTGACATTCTTTATGATCAACAGTACATCTCTTTTTATTAATATATATATGCGTTATATTTTTGTTAATCTACGCTTGACTTCTTATTCCTCCAAAAAGTAATAAAATAAATAAAATAAAAGAAAGTTTATGAAAGAATACTTACAGTATAATTGACTAGATTAGATTTCTAAAGATTGCAGAATGTAGAATGAAACTGAGTGTTTTTTTTTTATAGTGTGTAATTTCATTCTATACAATGCAGTCCATCCTTTCTTATATATACAAATTTGAAAGACTCTAAGCTTCTTTACACGTAACAATTAAAAACATAAAAGACTACTACTTGTTTTGAAGTTGTCCAAAATTCTAACTAAAATTTTACACTTAGCAAAGCATGCCTAAAATTCTCTACACGTAGCAAACATTACACTTTGCTTGAGACAAAGTAATTAAGGCAAGCAGTAATAGCTCTTGAAAACTATTTTCTAATAGACAATGTAAGCATGGCAAAACAATAAATGAAAACTATGCCATAAAATAAACTATGCCATAAATGAAAACTTTACATTCTAATGGGTAAAGTTTATGAAATAATTCTTTTTTAATAATAGACTTCATGGAAAAAACATTGGTATCTTCACTCTGAGTAATCAAGTGCGAATATAAATTTCATTAACTCATGTGTGCTATATGAGTTGTTGCTTTATATGTCCGCTACACAGGTATAATGGCCTTGATTCTGGAAAATCTGTACAATCTGAATGTATCATTCTAAATAATTTTGTTGCAAACGTAGGTAAAAGGATGCATGTATTTATATTATTAACATGGTTTAATCTTGGTGGAACTGATGTGGAAAAAATCATTATAGGATTTATAGGATTAATGATGTCCAAGGCTCTGTTTAAGGTTTTTGAATAAAATGGGTATATAATTTTTGTTGACGTTGTACATGTCTATCCTTTTGTTCTAACATGATTTTTTGACTCTCTAAATATTTTTCTAATCTAGCTTTTAGTTCATTTAGAGCTCTAATTATTTTAGTCATTTGCTCGCAATGATCGCAAAAGACTATTTAGAAGATGATGAAGATACAATATTATATGTCGTTTGTGTAGATGATGAGCCAGTGTGAGTGGTGCATATGATGGATACTGTCTAAGATACAAAGGTACATTGGGTCCACTTTGATGGAATTGGAGCTTGGAGTGCCAATCCGATTTGTACATTTTATTATTTATTAATAAAATAACTATATTTTTCATTTCATACCTTATTAATGGTATTGTCATTATGCGTATTAGATTGATGTATAGATATGCTAAGAATGACATCGACCTTAGAATAGTTTTGAAACTAGGTGTAAACTATTCTTAAAGTATATATTCATAGTCGTTGGTTTTGGACTACAGTCGAATTCCTATAACCTAAAAGACTAGCACATGTCGTATATTGGAATTGGAGTTCCAATGGTTTAACCTGATGTACCATAAGTTTTAGAAACTCGTATAGACATGTGGGTATTTGTTGAAGCGAATACCGAATGACTCACAAGCGATTCTTAATAGTTGGATGTACACACCACCGTCAATAGGAATCTCCTAGAGTCGAGTAGAATATGTAATCCTTTGACTATAGGATAGAATTGATTTTGTGTGAGATCCTCCAAACTTTGATGTCATGTATGTCAGAAACCTTTCATGGTCTGGCTTCTAGATGTTCATTGGGTGTGGACTGATTCACTCAATAATCAAGTGCGAAGCAAGATAGGATCCGTCGGCCCGTATGTGTATAATAAAGGGTTTAGGTATCCATGTGAGTAAGTCACGATTCTTAAAGACGATTACCTAGGGTGAATCGAATCAGTTGTAAAGAATCATGGACATGTCGACATGAGATGTGCGCCTTGGAAACTTGACGGTGTATTCTATGTTTGTAAGCACAACTCGGATAGCCAACGATGGAGGGATTGTTAAACATATGTGATGACCTCAACTTGTATAGTTCAGAAAGGTCATTTTTTTCTTCGCGAATTCGGAGGTGGCCGAATTACGTACATATTAGCTAGGCTTCTATGACGAACGATCTGAACTTAGTCCCAATATGAAGTGTACTCGTTGAGCACTTGGGTATCCGATTAATTTTGATAAAAGATAATATTCGATATTATAATTATCAACTATGATAATCAAGTGTTATTGGATAACATTGATTATTTACTTTGACCTAATTGGATTAATTCAATAATTACATAAGGGCTTAATTGTAAAATCATAATTATCTCTACCATTTGAGGATATTATGGTAATTGTAAGTATGTAATAATAAGTGGTTTTGGCTTGATTTAATTGGATTAAATCAAGGTGGCAAACATTTAACTAATCCATTTCCTAATCCTTGGCTTGATTTAATTGGATTAAATTAAAGTGGGAGACGAATAAGATTAGTCACACCTAATTATACATATTTGGACAAATTAGATTAAGCCCACTTAAAAGTTGATTACAACTTTTATTAATTAAAAATTACCTAAGTTTTGCTATTAATAGTAAGCTTAAGGAATGTTTTAATTACAAGTACAAGTACAAGTAATTTTTTAGAGAAATTAGCCTAATTTAGAGAAGTGTTTAGAGAAGCTTGTAACAACATTTCATCTAGGAGAAATCAAGATTGGATCTTGAAGTGAAGCTTGCTAGCATTGGAAATGAAGGTTGGATCTTGAAGTCAAGCTTGCACACCTTGAAGGTTCTCCAACCATTTCAACAAAGGAGAATTAAATTGGATCTTGCATCAAGTTTACTAAGATAATGTTTGATCTTCTCCTAAGCTATGTTCTTTTATTTATTAGATGTATGATCACATAGCTTAATATTGAAATAAGGCTAATAAATTGTGTTAGGAAGCTTTGGAAGTATAAACACAATATGCTTGTAATTAAGTCAAAATATTTATGTTAGACATAAACATAATTTAGAGTTTGGAACTCTTGATTAAATCTTAGAGCTATGACTACCATTCTAGAATCACTTGACCACCTTTGGGTGACCTAGAATTGTTCACGAGACATTTCTTATTGGGATTCTAATTTGGTTTGTGTATTGGATTCAAAATTTACGCAAATACATATTTAGAATAAATTTATGTTTTTGTAAAAATATTTGATATTTTGAAAAACTTGATTTTTATTCTATAACATGTGTTGATGTTAGTTTTGATGTTAAAAATTAATTTTGGATATTTTTGAAGTGTTTAGGGAGAACCGGAATAGATTAGGGTAAAATACCATAATCCCATTAGCTCACTGGAAAGTGAGCTGAAGGAAAGAAAGAAATGAAATAAAAAAAAAAAAAAAAAAGTTGATGACCGACACACTGTAGCGCGCTGCGCGCGGTAATTTTGTTTTGCTTCATTTTTGAGTTTTCGGACTTCGATTCAGCCCCAATTTTTTCCTATACACTCGTAATGGAATATAGTATTTTATTAAATTATTTAAAATTAGACCCATACTTGATATCCATGGTTTAGACCCATTTTCACTGCTCGAGGCATCGATCCGACCCTAGAGGTTCCACAACTGTCCTAACAGAATTGTATCAAAGCAAAGGCTTAACCACACAACACATGTTTTGAATCTATGCCATAATAATTTTAATTTAATTATGCATAAGACATATTGGATATGTATTGCATGTTTTAAATTAAAATTTTGACATAATTAAGTTAATGACTTGATTGTCATAAATCTCCCGTGATTAGGTGATTATATTTAAGTAATAGTATTAATAATGTTGGAGCATTATTGCATGGTCTGTCTTGTCAAAACGGAGATGAATGTGTTCTTACTACTTATATCCAATATCGACATTAGTGTGAAGGTATAAGTGCTTAGAACTTAGGTCGCTCTAGTAAAACATTAGATATAGCGTGATGAGTTAACGTAGTCGCCCAATATCATCATTAGTGTGAGGCTGTACATACGTAGCGCATTAGTGCACATTGACAAGTATATGTAGGGGTTTTTAGGGGGTGAATCCGGTAACGCAGCGGAACCGATTTTCAGATTTCAAAACTTTTTCTCGGATTAATTAAATAAACATATTTATTTAACATTCCAATAATCAAATTATGAAAATAAATTCAATAAATCATATTAAGTGAATTTACCAAAATACCCTTACTTTGTATTTTTGTCCATTTTAGTCCGAAATTGATCAAATCAATTTTGAATGATTCTAAATCATTTCTAAGATGAACTTATGATGTTCAAAACATCAAAACACCAAAAGCACCAAAATCCCCAAATTTCTTTACCAAAGCCGAGAGCCCCTCCAAGGAGCACAATTGTACACTTTGTGATTTCATGCATCAAAACACATCAAGATGCAATCCAATGAACATGAAACTTTATATGCATCATATACACACACAAATATACAACATATATGAAAACCCCCAAATTTGGAATTGGTCATGAACCCTAATTTTTCAATTTCCACAAATTGGACAAATTAGACCAAATACATTAAATCAATTACTTCAATCATCATTCTTCCATCCAATCCAAGTCTCAACACAATGAAACAACTCAAGATCAAATCTAGGTCATTTAAGAGTGGGTCAATAACTCTAGATTAGCAACATGGTTTCCAAAAACCTTAAAAGAAAGCTTACAACTACAATAGTCACAACCTTCCTTCACAATACATGCTCAACACTTTCAATAAAAATTTCCATCATCAAAACACAAGAAATAAAGAAAATAATAACTTAAGAACATCACAAGATTTTGCCTAGATCCTAAGGAACAATTTCCTTTCTAATAGTAAGTTTGAAAAACTTACAATATCCAAGCTTTTCTTTTGGTTTTTCCTTTTCTCCTTCACTTGTTTCCTTGGTTTCTTTCAATGGAGTTTTATGAAAAGTGTATTAGGTTAACCAAATGAAGATGAAATGAAAACAATATATACTTGTAATAATTTGCCCTTGGCCGAAAATCACAAGCATTACCAAATTATTTTCATTTCAATTTCATTTCAAAAACATGTTATCAACTTGCATAAATATCTTAATACAACTTTATTAGATATTTATTTAAGTCAACAAAGGCAACTAATCATCATTTAATTAATATATCCTAATGTAAGATATTTATATTTTAATTAATTTAATCATTTAACAATTAAATAATTAATTAATTAATCAAATACAAATATATTAAATATATGTATAATATTTACATTAAATATTAAAAACATATATTCATTTAGGATATAAGTCAAATAACTCATTTTGACTATTAATTAATGTGTATTTAAATTAATCAAGTATTAAATGTAAATACACAATAATTAGGCAAATGACTATCTAGTCCCTTTAGCACGTATCTTGCGTTTAACCTTTAAACGACTTTATAAATAATCAATATTATTTATTAATGTTGCTCTAGTGCTCTACGAGTATGTTTCATTATTGAGACTCTCTAGATTCAAGTATATCCGTCACGAAATCAAATTTCATGTCCATAATCTATCCACCCGTAGATTATGACGATCACAGATAATCTCGTTGAATCATACAGGTCGAGGTCATGGCAAATGTATAATTCCTCCGTCACAGGTATCCGGATAAAACCCAGAGATATAGATGTAAACGTCAAATCTCTATCGGAATTATCCAGTCGACTATTCTATTAGCAATCTCTAAAAGATTGTTTAAAACTAGCTTCTAAACTTTACCACGGGCCCATGGTTTTATCTGATTGCTAATCATATGGACTACCTATGCTCTGATACACAGAACTGACGGATCCTATCTTGATACACATAGGACACCCTGAGGATCTATCTACACCCAACGAACAGGCGGAGGTCTGATCTAAATAGATCGGTGACGTGACTGCCGTCTAAGTGTAGAAGATGTCTCATGTGCCCACAATGGCATCTCAAGTCTAAGAATCACAAGTGTTACTCAACCCAAGAAGATCTTATTGACGCTGGTGTACCATCCATTAAGAATCTTCGGTGATTCGTTCAGTGTTTATCCGCTATAAACACCTACACGTCTATACTAGTCTCCAAGACTTATGGTTCATTGAGAAACCATTGGAATCATATATTCCAGTATACGACATGTACCGGTCTCAACGGGTTTACTATACTGACCAAGTTGTGTAAACCTTGACCAGGAACAGTCTGAGAATGACAACGTCATGATACATCTCAATGTCCGTTGAGACGCTTTTGCAACTGTATCATGACTAATCATTCTAGGGTCATTACGTCTTTACCATATAGAAAGATAGATTATATTATAGAAACTGCATATATTATTCATAATAATAATGTTTTACAAAAGTATTCAACACAACCTCCTATTACACTTGCATGAGTATCCAATACCCAAATATATGAGAACTATGTCGTTATGCCCTCACAATGCGCACAAGTGTAATACTAGTCTATTCCGCATTATCGATGTCCAATCTCGATAATACTACGACTAGGGATATTTAATGATTAAACCTTCGTGGATTGATACCGTCTCATATCATCTCAATCTAGGAACTAATCATATGGACCTTTTATCATTTATACATCTATGGTGATCTAATCACAAATGATAAAAGAGCAATTTCCTTTGTCACATAGTTAATTTGTACAACAACACCATGATCTGTACAAATAGTGACGCTATGGGTCATAATTGTCCAACAATCTCCCACTTGGCCTATAGCCAGTCACTCGAGTGTCATACACCCGAACTATGTACGGTTCGCTCAAACTGCTGAGGAAAGGCTTTCGTCAGTGGATTTGCATGATTATCGTCTGATGCGATTTATACGATCATTACATCACCACGATGTATGATCCGAACGAATCAGATGAATAGTCGAAGCATATATCTGGATCGTTGATGAGACCATTAATTCTTTAGCCTGTGCTTACGCCTAGCTCAGCTGCTAACAGAACTACATCTAATCTTATTAGATTTATTATCGACCCAAATAGCTTCTATTGCTGCCTCAGCCGCAGCAATAACCCGTATTTGTTGTTTATTTGGCAACAGTATCTTGCTTGGAAGATTTCCAGCTCATTGTTCCGTTATTCAAACTGTATAGTACCGTTATTGTTATCGGTTAGGAAACTTGCAGTAGTGATCCCAGTCACTTCAAGTTCTCATTCTCCATAGTTTACGACATCATCATTAGTTCTCTAAGATACTAACGGATGTTCTTAATATCAATCCAGTGACTATCACTTGGATTGACCTGTTTGTGACTCCATATGCTCAAAGCGTATGAGACACCAGGTCACGTACATTTTTCAATGTACAAGTTCTCAGAGAGTGTTAACAACTTTAAATCTATCTCAGTAGATCTTTATTCCTAGAATAAAGGTTGTTTCTCCCAAGAATTATACGGAGAATTTTCATGAAAGCCAAGCTTTCACCGATTGTAATATAGGAATATCATTTCCAAGAAATTACATATCATCATTATTTAGAACATTATTATCAGTGCGCTCCCACTAACCTCCTTATATACACAAGAATCATATTCGTTTTGAATCAAATCATACACCATTATGAGTACATCAAAACGATAGTTCCAAGAACCCAATGCTTACTTCAATCCATACATGGATCGAATAACCTGCAAATCTTATTTGCTAGTTTTGGTACGAAAAAATCGTCAGGATGTTATAAACATCCTCCAAAAGGTTTCCGTTTAAGGAAAGCGATTTTGATGTTCAGCTGCCATATTTCATGAATGAAACATGCAGTATCAGCAATCATTATCCAAATGGATTTATCTGTGGCAACAGGTAAAAGGTTTCATTGTTATCGACACAATGTTGATAACGATACCTTTTCGCTACAAGCCTAGCTTAGTGCGTTGGTATGTTGCCATCCATGTATGTCTTCTTTGAAGACTTATATAGTACCAATAGGCACAATGCCTTCTGGTACATCAACTAGTCTCTAAACATAGTTGGCATCTATGGAATCCATTTCAGACTTCATGGCACTCTGCCATAATGGGGAGTCGATACCTTGTATCACTTCCTCATATGTAGTCAGTTCGTCTTCCTCAATAAGATTGACATCTTTATGAGGTGAGATCAGAAACCCATACCTCCCAGGTTGTTTTCTGACTCTCTCCGACTAACGCGGTTCTTGTGTATTCGAAGATTATGGTACAGTTTCATCCTTGATGAACTGTTTGTGTTCCATTAAGGACTAGGTGCCTTGAACAGTATTACTCCGATTTTCATCGAGTTTTACTATCCTCCCACTTACCACTACATATCGGTATTCCTCTTAGGAAAAACGCATGGCAAGCAACAATTACATTGTTCTCATGTGAGATGTATAAGTACTATACTTTGGTTTCCTTAGGACAACCTACAATTAGGCACTTATCCGATTTGGGTTCTAGTTTGGTATCATCCAAACATATGCCCAGCATCCCAAATCTTCAGGAGTGAGAAAACCCAGTTTCTTTCCTGTTCATATCTAATATGAAATTCTGTCTAACAGATTTTCATGGAACCTTATTCAAAATAAGTATTGCACTGTTAATGTTTATCCCTTTGAAGGAAAATGGTAGCTCAGAGCGACTCATGATTTACATTATCATGTCTAACAAAATTCGGACCGTCAAATTGACGTGTTCCAGGAGGAGTCTTCATTGAAAGAATACTATACTCTTTCAAGTACTTGAGAAACTTATTGCTTAAGTATTTTCCATCTCGGTCTTACTGTGATGGTTTTAATACTTTAGCCGATCTGTTTGTCTATTTCGTGTCGAAACTCTAAAAGTTTCCGATTTGTGTTTCATAAGAGACACATAACCATAACGCGATGCCACATCCGTAAAGGTCACGAAACATTCATTTCCACATTTAGCATGGCTAGACATGGCCCCACTATCGTCACTATGAACGAGGGCTAACAAATTGATGGCACTTACACTTTTACCAAGTAAAAGGTATTTTAGGTACTTTACCTAATAAACTAGATTCGTAGACATCATTTAAATGGAATCAAATCCGTCCTAGTATCCACTCTTCAAAAGTATGGATATACGAGTCTTGTTTAATGTGTCCAAGATAACACTGCCACAAATAAGTCTTATCTGATCAAATCAGTTTAAGCTATTTGTTCGTCATATTATATGTTTGAGATTTATTTATATTCAAAATATAAATACTGTTACTCACATCTAATGTGTTTATCTCAATATCATCTTTATAAAATAAAATACTCTAGTGTTCTAGAATATAAAGGTATACCCGCAACGGGTTAAACCCTGATATGGAGATGATGTTTCTAGTCAAACTAGTTACATTATAACAGTTTCCTAATTTAAGTACACACCCGAAGGGTAGTTCCTAAACTTAGGTATCTACGGTAAAACAGCGACTTTCGTCCCGTTTCCGATTCGCAGATTAATCTCAATTGAAGTCAGTATCCTGTTCATAGCAGATTCTCACATCAATGCATATTTATGTATCACACTTAGTATTTTAAAATCCAATTTTAATACTAGCAGTGAACATATTTATGACAAACATATTTGAAGTCAGAGCCTTGCTCGTCTTCAGTTCCTTCATGTCTGCTTTGTCCATACGGCAGTCACGCTTCAGTGATCCCATTTGCAACAGTTTAAGCAGACATCTTGGGATATGTCCTTTGTCTTCCTAGAAGACAGTAATGATTTTGCCTTTGCCCTTTTCTATATCCCAGAAGCCTTTGGCCAAGCCTTGGGTTTCTAAAATATCGAAGTAAGGTGCCTTGCACTACTTGCCTTATTGTAAACTTTGGCTTTATCTGACCAGCGTAAACACACACGTATAACGCAAGCGCACGTATCGTTCAAGTAGTATAAAAATATCGATCCCACGAGGACTTAATATCTAAACTATTAATTTTATGAGGTCAAATGATTACTAATATCTAACAAGTTGATTGATTGATTTGAAATGTTGACAATTCTAAATTTAAAAGCAAGTAAATAAATATAGTTGAAAATAGGTTTTAAGAAAATTCAATATTAAAAACTATCTAGGGTTGTGATTTCTTCCAATATCATTTTAAAGATGAAGTGGTTATCTTAAAGTTGGGTAACATATTGATTTATTAACCTGGAACACTAAATTATGTGTAAGCCTCTATCGATGGTCAGACACAAATACCCAGTTTAACCCAATTGAACCATATGTCTATGTCAACCAAATAATCTGGATTCATTAAGTTTAAGTTCCAATTATGGCTACCCCCGCCCGACAGGTATATTCCTATCCTGTAAGGAAATCTATTAAAGGGTTTATCATCCTCAAGGAAGATCGTGGGCTATTGAGTCTAAGGCTGAAACCTAAAATCCCTATGTCTAGTTCATTTTAGATTTACCAGATCAATTTTATTAATGGCCAGTTAATGAAAAAGCATTAAGTTTAAGACTCAATAAATAAATCTTTATATTATCCAAGGTATAATCTAACCCTTATAAACAGTGATATTGGATTCATCACAACCCCAGATAACTAATTTAGTTACAACACATACTAGGGGCTAGTAAAAACTTGAAAATAAAAGACATAAAGTAAAAATGCGGTAAAGTAAATACTGAAATGTAAATTACAATAAAATAAAATGCTAAGGTAAAAGGAATTACTTTTACTACTACTAATTTAGATATCTCCCATAAAATAATATATAAACTTGTGATTCTTTTTCCAACCAGCCATATAGGCGGTAACCTGATTAAGTCAAATTAAGTCCAACCAGCCATAAAGGCGGAACCAAAATTAAATTGCCAACCGACCAATCTGGCGGTATCCTTTATTAGTCAGGTTTAAATCAGATTAAAATGAATTACCAACCGACCAATCTGGCGGTATCCTTTTTAAGTCAATATTTTAAATAGTGAATATATTATTTTTAAGGGAGATTAATCTAAATAGTAACAGTAAAAGAATTACCTTTCACCCTAGCTGGGGGAGTTACCTCCTCATGGTAAATAATAAAAACTGTAAAAAGTAAAAAGTAAAAAGTAAAAATTAAATTACTATATTAACAAAACGTAATTAAAATTAATTACAAAATTAAAAAACTAAAAAACTAAAAATTAAAAGAAAGTAGAGAGAGAAACTCTCTCTTTAGAAAGATTATAGAGAGAGAGTGGTGCAATGAATTCTGAAATCTCGAGCTCAATTTATAGGCCTCGGTAGGATCCAGCGTCGCGACGCCAGGTCTTCAGCATCGCGACGTCGGATTTATCGACGTGGCACGCTCTGGTTCGCTGGTTTGAAGATTCTGGATAAGATGATAGGTGACCGTGGCACAGTGGTTGGGCTTCAATTATTGTGACACGTGGCGGCTTCTGATTGGTCGCTGAGATTCTTATCCGCCACGTGTCAGATAAGGATAGGATACTCAATTATTGATGCTGACGTGGCGGTGACGTGGCGACGACGTGGCGACACGTGGGAAAGAGATTGTCGGCACCATAGAATTGCGACACGTGTCGACACGTGTCACGCTGTGATTGGCTGATGCTGACGTGGCAAGTTGACTTGGTTGACCTTGTGACGTGGCGGATGACGTGGCGTGACACATGGCGAAGTTGACTTTTTGACCGATGACATGGCTGATGACGAGGCGACACGTGTCAACTCTGAGTGTCGGCAGCATATGATGATGACACGTGGCACGGCGCACGTTAGCAGGTCGGCTGTGATGGTGACACGTGGCACGGCGCATTTTAGCAAAGTCAAACTTTTCTCAGATTCTGATTTGTGGACCTGGCGCACGTTAGCACTGTTCGGCGTATTTTAGACGTCGCGACGCGGAAGTCTGGGCGTCGCTACGCGCAAAAGACCAAAATATCCATGTTGACGCATTTTTGTCCGTTTTTGCCCCAAATTGCCTCCAATGCTTTCCAAACTTTATTTTATTTACAAAATAACACAAAACATATCAAAACGTTCACAAAACTCAAGAAACTATACAAAATATTATGTTAAATGAGTGAGAAATAGTGATCTAAATACCACTCATCACACCCCCAAACCTAACATTTTGCTAGTCCTCGAGCAAAACATAGAGTAAAATAACAAATAAATTAAATTAACTAAGCCACTTTCGTAGGGATCACGGTTGCATTTAGCATATGCAACAAGCCTTTAAAGCCCTATGTGTCCCTAGTGGACGAGTTGTAGTCTCGTGAGGGTTTACAGCAATGATACCCACAAACATTTTACAAAAGTAAAAGTTAGTTTAAACTAATGCACAAAAAAGCAAAATGACAAGCGAAAAGAGAATAAAGATGTTAGTGACTAATCAGGTGAAACTTCTACTCCAAGTTACTAGTTGTTTTTTTTTATTCTAAATTACCGAATAAGTAAATTCTCCGATTTATTTTTACCATTCTTCATATACACAGCCAACAAAATATTAATCAACTCATTTTTGCCCACAACAGTCATAAGTGCAGTTGATAAGAGAGTAAATTTTTTGTCCTAAAGTTCTATCAGAATTCACATCTTTTTTATAGCAATGGAATAATTTTTCTCATTTTCTGATTTTTTTCTTTGATTTTTTTTTCTATTTTTTATTTATATACAATATCTTCCATCTATGTAACGAGTGTTGGGTCGGTGGCTCCCAAACCAATTGGCTTTAGGGCACCAGGTGTTAAGACACCCCTACGGACTTAATTACCCAGACTTCAGATATATATTTTTGCAGCATCTTCGATCCATGTAACGAGCTTTGGGTCAGTGACTCCCAAACCAGTTGGTTTTAGGGCACTAGGTGTTAAAACACCCTTACAGACTTAATAACCCGGATCTCAGAAGTTTTTTTTTTTTTTTTTTACTCCACTGCTTTTGAGATGCTTCCTCCAATTAAACTAGAGTACTGAATATTACAAACTTTTCATTTTTAGCTCATGTCTGTATGTTACTATATGTTGATAATATTTCTCAACTGAGCATATGAAGATTCCTTTTAGTCCGTTTTAAGGAGAATTCACAAATTAAATAATTCAA
>SKCR01031086.1:0-31151 GCA_019454045.1 Zanthoxylum bungeanum
GTTAGGAGCTTCATTTCGCAGCTCAAAAACAGAAGACAGAAGGCAGTAAACTGCATGCAGTGGCGCCAAACCAGTGAGCATTTTGTGCTTTGTTTGTTGCCGATTCGACTCAACCAACCGATGTAAGTATTCCGCTATCTTCGTTGGTGTATTCACGCATTGTTTTCATGTCTTGTTTGATCTTGGGACCTAGATAATAACCATCAATCATATGGTCTACAACGTATCAAAATAGCTCTTAACAATTACGATTAAATTAATATCTTCAATTACACATAATATAATATTCATTATGCCATCATCCTATGCAGCATAAGATTGACTAGACATTCTAATCAATTTCTCTTTCGATTAAGGAATCATCATTTACGAAAGATGGACACTATATGTAAGAGATACATTAACTGTCAAACAGTTATACTAACTGTCACAAAGATAGTCTTACTGTGTCTTTTATTAGATCATATCTAACGCATGACTAATTGGAGTATCTCACAAGTCTCTTAGTTTTATATCATAGATAAGACTTCTTATCAGATATAGCATAGACTACTCCCACTGCTTTCACGGAGAAAATAAGACTTAGGTAAACCTTTTACCTCACAAACATCTCATTATTACCTTAATAATGATAATATTGTTAGGATATATAACACTAGAAAGAAATTTGCATGCTCCCACTAACCCTACTATCACATATGTATTCTATATGCTTTGATAAAATTAGACAATCTGACTGATATCATAATTAGAGAACACAGATTTCCGGAAAGCTCACCTGAGTCTACAATAGACTCTATAAGCTAGTATACCAAACTATAATTTTAGCAGATTACAAACTCCAGGGCCATTCCAGAACGAAACGCCACTTTGCACTCTTAGCTAAAATACACAGTTTAATATTAACATTAACCAACATATCTTTAATTGTTCAATTAGTGCGACTAGATTTTGGTCCTAACCGTTTATTAGTGAATAAAATAAATAGTTTCTATAATATGAATTATTTTATTATATGGTAAAGACGTAAATGACCATAGAGTGATTGATTATGACAATTGCAAAAGCGTCACAACTGACATTGAACAATATCATAACAATATCATTATTTAACCGTTCATGGTCAAGATTTAGAATTACTTGGTCAATAAGTAAATCCGCTGAGACTGGTACGTGTCGTATATTGGAATATTGGATTCCAATGGTTTCTCAATGAACCATGAGTCTCAGGATAATCGTATAGACACGTAGGTGTTTATATCAGATAAACATTGAATGACTCACTGAAGATTTTTAATTGATGGTACACCAACTTCAATAAGAATCTTCTCGGGTTGAGTGAGCATAGTGATCCTTCGACTTGAGGTATCATTATGGATGTATGAGGTATCCTCCACAGTTTGATGGCAATCACGTCACCGATCTTTTTAAGATCGGACCTCCGCCTGTTCGTTGGGTGTGGACTGATCCTCAGGATATCATGTGTGTATCAAGATATGATCCGTCAGTTCTGTATACAGAGCATATGTATCCATTATGGAATTAGCAATCTATTAAATCCATGGGCCCGTGGTACACTATGGAATGAGTTCTAAATTGTTATTAAGAGATTGCTAATAGAATCGTCGACATGATTATACCTATAGAGATTTGACGTATATATCTATATCTCTAGGATAATCCGGATACTTGTGACGGAAGGATTATACGTATGCAGTGACCTCAACCTATATAGTTCAGAGAATTTATCTGTGTTCGTCACAATTTACGGGTGGGTAGATTATGGACACGAAATTGGATTTCGTGACGGATATGCCTAAATCTAGAGAGTCTCATTAATGAAACATACTCGTAGAGCACTAGGGCAACCATTATAAATAATATTGATTATTATAGATCGTTTAACGGTTAAACGATAAATACACGCTTTAAGGGTTTTTTTCCGGCTATTTCCTAATTAACGTGTATTTGATTTAAATACTTGATTTTATTAAATTCACATTAATTAATTGTCAAATAAAGTATTTGACACTTGTCACAAATATATGTATTATGGAATATTTAATGTAAATATTATACATATATTTGGATATTTATATTTTTAATTATCTAATTATTTAATTGTTAAACAATTAGATTAATTAAATATAAATATCTTTTCACTTTAATATGGAAAAATGTAATTGGTATACTTGTGCATATATTAATTAAAATGGTTGACAACTTGATTTTTGGCATATTAAATATTGATTAAATTTGCAAAATCACAATTCCCATTTTGCGCCCATAGAGTCGGTCAAGCCCTGGATTTTAAGCTTTGAGTTTTTCTTTTTTGCTTCACTTTTGGTTTCAAAAATAAATTACAAAAAAAAAGAGTTGAGAGAAAAACCAAAGTGCTAAAGGTGATTTGTGAAGAAAACTTTGAAAAATTAAGGTAATTTCATGTTTTTCTTTACTTGAAAATTGTTTCTATGCCTTTAGACTTTAACATATGATGTTGCCGGGTTTTCTCTATTTTCTTGGGTTTGTAATAAGTTTCTTTGAAGCATGAATGAAAGGTGTTAGCATGTGTATTTTATAAAGGAAGCTTATTAAGTGTTATTAAGCTTACTTTTAGTTATTTAGAAATTGTTCCTGCCTCGTATCGCGACGATGTGCTTGTCTCATCGCGACACCCACATCAATAGGTCCAGGTAGAGAGCATGCTATGCTCAGCGTAGCAACGCCAGAAACTTCGCGTCGCGACGCGCACTAGAATAGACCCGAGACAGTGCCTCTAATTTGCACACATCGTGATGCTAGGATTAGCGTCGCGACGCTAAGCCATTTCCAGGGCCAAATTCCACTTTCCAAAAGCATACTCAAACAATCTCTACTCCATCACCCCATACCATCACATAAGCAATTTTATAAGCTTCAACATGAATCAAACTCACCTTATATGATCTACTCAAGCCCCAACCATTATCTAACATCATTTATCCCCAATGCATAACTCCTCAACACATCCACACACTAATCGGCCTTATCAAATGCTAGTACCATAATTGTGATAAAGAAAATTTATTGAAATGTGAATGTTCTTTGTTTGATGGAGTTGGTGTTTGGAGTGCCAATCCGGTTTGTACATTTTATTATTTATTAATAAAATAACTACATTTTTCCTTTCATATTTAATAATGGTATTGTCATTATGCGTATTAGATTGATGTATAGATATGCTACGAATGACATCGACCTTAGAATAGTTTTGACACTAGGTGTAAACTATTCTTAAAGTAAATATTCCTAGTCGTTGGTTTTGGAATACGGTCGAATTCCTATAACCTATAAGACTAGCACATGTCGTATATTTGAATTGGAGTTCCAATAGTTTAACGCGATGTATATGAGTTTTGGAAACTCGTATAGACATGTGGGTATTCTTTGGAGCGAATACTGAAAGACTCACAGGTGATTCCTAATAGTTGGAAGTACATACCACCGTCAATAGGAATCTCCTCGAGTCGAGTAGCATATGTAATCCTTTGACTATAGGATAACATTGATTTTTTGTGAGATCCTCCACACTTAGATGCCATTTATGTCAGAAACCTTTCTTAGTCTGGCCTATAAATGTTCGTTGGGTGTAGACCGATGCACTCAGTAATCAAGTGCGAAGCAAGATAGGATTCGTCAGCCCGTATGTGTACCATAAGGGGTTTAGATATCCATGTGAGTAAAGTCACGATTCTTAAATATTTGGCCAAAGTCGATCACCTAGGGTGGATCGCATCAGTTATGAAGAATCATGGACATGTCGACATGAGATGTGCATCTTGGAAACTTGATGGTATATTCTATGTTTCCTAAGCACAACTCGGATAGCCAACGACGAAGGGATTGTTAAACATATGTGATGACCTCGACTTGTATAGTTTAGAAATGTCATTCGTGTTATTCGCGAATTTGGAGGTGGTCGAATTGCGTACATATTAGCTAGGCTTATATGACTAACGTGTGTGAACTTAGAGAGTTGACCGGTGCGTAATCACACGCGTATAATGCAAGCGCACGTATCGTTCAAGTAGTATAAAAAGTATCGATCCCTCGAGGACTTAAAACCTTTTGTTATCAATTTATGAAGTTAAATGTTTACAAGTATCTAATGGATTGATTGTTTGATTGGGTGGTGACTTTAAAATTAAAACAAGTAAATAAAATTGCATGAAAGTAGATTGAGGAAAATTCAAATTTAAAAAAACTATCTAGGGTTGTTAATCTTTCTAATATCTTTTAAAAGATGAAGCAGTTATTTCATGTTTGTGTAATAAATCGGTTTACTAACCTTGAACACTAAATTATGCGTAAGCCTCTGCCGATGGTCAGATGCAAATACCCAGTATAACCCAATTGAACCATATGTCTATGTCAACCAAATTACCTGGATTAATTAAGTTTAAGTTCTAATTATGGCTACCCCCGCCCGACAGGTATATGTCTATCCTGTAAGGAAATCTATTAAAGGGTTATCTATCCTCAAGGAAGATCTTGAGCTATTAAGTCTAAGGCAGAAATCTGAAATTCCTTTGTCAAGTTTATTTTAGATTTACCAGATCAATCTTATTAATGGCCAATTAACAAGACGCATTAAGCTTAAAACTTAATAAGTAAACCCTTAAATTACCCAAACTATAAAATAACCCCTTAAGAACCGGTGATATTGGATTTCATCACAACCTCAGATAACTGGCTTAGTTACGACACATATTTACGGGTAGTAAAAACTTAAATAAAATAAAAGACATAAAGTAAAATGCTGAAAAATAAATTGCTGAAAAGTAATGACGGAAAGCAAATGCTGAAATTAATACTGAAAATTAAATGCTGAAAAGTAAATGTTAAAAGTAAATTACTGAAAAGTAAATGCTGAAAGTAAATTGCTGAAAGTAAATGCTGAAAAGTAAATGCTGAAAGTAAATTGCTGAAAAGTAAATAAAGTAAAAGTACAATAAAAGAAAATGCTGAGGTAAAAGGATCCATTTTTATTACTTCTATTTTAGATATCTCCCTTAATATAATATATTAAATTTGCATGATAATTACCAACCAGCCATATAAGCGGTATCCAGATTAAGTCAAATTAATAATTAATTACCAACCGACCAATCAGGCGGTATCCAGTTTAGTCAGGTTAAAACCAATTTAAATAATTACCAACCGACCAATATGGCGGTATCCTCGTTAAGTTAGGTTTTAACTAATTTATATATTATAATTAAGGAAGATTAATCTAAATATTAGTAATAAAAGTTTTAGCTTTTACCCCAGCAAAGGGGAGTTACCTCCTCATTACTGAAAAGTAAAAACTGAAAATTAAAGAAAGAAAAGTATTGTGCGTAAAAGTAAATTGCGGAAAGTAAAAACTGAAAAGTAAAGAAAAGAAAGTGCGAAAGCGGAAATTAATTACTGAAAGCTGTAAATAAACAAACAAGATACAATCTTCTTAGTATTCTTAAGGAATTCCTTAGAAGAAAGTATGAATTTACAAATGAAATGGCTTGGTATTTATAGGCAAAATTTTGCCTCCATCAAATCATCCACCAAATCCATTATTAATTGCTCCACTAATTGCTTATCATGTTTGGTGGTGATTTGATAATTTTTATTATTTATTTATTAATTTATTTTTTGCTTTGAAAATGACTTTAATAATTACACACAACACACTTTTGGATGGTTCATCCATTACGGGCATGAACTCTTCAGAATTAGAAATTATTTTGTCTTTCAAAGTTGTATAACTTTGAGTCTTCTTTAATCTGGAACTTGAATCAGCTCAATCCGATATCGAAGTAAAACGTTATGCCCAAAATACGACAGATGCGTAAAATTGGAATTTCTAAAACTACACTTCGTTAAAACGCCCTTTAAAGTTTCCAATCTCTAAAATTAATATGTCAAGTCCAATTTTTGCCCTTATTTGACCCACATTTCGTCCTAAATGATTTCACTGTGTCCCAATATTATTTTATCTTCAAAATAAACTAAAACACATCAAAACATTCATCAAACCCGAGAAACTAAACAAAATATTAAGTAAAATGGACGGTAAATATTGATATATTTTCCGCTCATCACACCCCCAAACCTAACATTTTGCTAGTCCTCGAGCAAAAAAAACAAAATAAAATACAAGAAACAATTAAAATTAAACTAAGCCACTTTCGTAGGGATCACGGCTGCATTTAGCATATGCAACAAGCCTTTAAAACCCTAGGTGTCCCTAGTGGACGAGTTATAGTCTCGTGATGGCTTACAGTAACGATACCCACAAAGGTTTTACAAAAGTAAAAAGATAATAAAACTAATGCACACAAAAGTAAAAAGACAAGAGAAAAGAGAATAAAGAAGTTAGTGACTAAACAGATGAAACATCTAATCCAAGTAAATAGTTGTTTTGTTTCATTCTAAATTACCGAATAAGTAAATTCTCCGATTATTTTTACCATTCTCCATATACTCAGTCGACAAAATATTAATCAACTCATTTTTTCCCACAATAGTCACAAGTGTAGTTGATAAGAGAGTAATATTTTTGTCCTAAAGTTTTATCAGAATTCACATCTTTTTGCAGCAATGGAATAATTTTTCTGATCTTTCTGATTTTTTCTTTCATTTTTGATTTTTTTTATTTATATACAATATCTTCCATCTATGTAGCGAGTGTTGGGTCGGTGGCTCCCAAACTAGTTGGCTTTAGGGCAACAGGTGTTAAGACACCCCTACGGACTTAATTACTCAGACTTCAGATATATATATATTTTTGCGACATCTTTGATCATGTAGCGAGCTTTGGGCCAGTGACTCCCAAACCAGTTGGTTTTATAGCACTAGGTGTTAAAACACCCCTACGGACTTAATAACTCGGATCTCAGACGTTTTTTTATTCCAATGCTTTTCATAGATGCTTCCTCCAATTAAACTATAGCACTGAATTTTACAAATTTTTCAATTATATCTCATGTCCGTATGTTACCATGAATGTTGATAATATATGCTAACTAAGCATATGAAGATCCGTTTTAGTCAATTTTATGGAGAATTCACAAATTAAATAATTCAAAAGAAATAAACAAAAATAAACTTGTTTCGAAAATAGGTTTGAAATACGTCTCAGGACTGGAAACTCCTTACTCAGCTATCTCTTACCAATTTCACATTTTTAGTCAAAATAAAACACAAAAACGCAAAATATTTTTGTAATTTTTGAAAAAATTTCAATTTGTTTTTGTATTTTTCGAAAAAATTTGGACTAAAAATAAAAACAACACATAACTAATAACAAGATACTGATCAACTAATTTTCTCCCCCAAACCTAAATGAGACATTGTCTCCAATGTCTTAAACAGTAGAAAAAGAGTTTAGAAGATATTACCTGGTAAACTGAAATTCTACACGAAAAGTTAAAGGTTAAGATCTATATTAATCCAACGCCTCTTACCATGATCGTCCTCGGACCAATTTATCTTTGAAAGGATAGGGTCAACTTGTGGTTCATAGGCTAAGATTTGGTCAATTAGATCTGGAGCAGTTCTGGCAGTAAAGAGGAGTTCTTTCATAGGTTTTGACACGAACCCATTTCTCCGGGCATCATCATGAAACACACAAAGAAAATCATAAAATCCTTCAACGTTGTACAGTCCAAACGGTTTCTGGTGTATGTTCAAGTTTGCCCAAGATAATACTGTAAAAATTTCCTCCAATGTACCCAAGCCACCTGGCAAAGAAATAAAAGCATCAGCACAATTAATCATTTCTACCAATCGTTCAGACATACCTGACACTATCAGTTCTTCTCCGTTTGATGGTTCAATAAGATTTGCCTCTGCCAAGGGTTTTGGGATGATTACCAAAATGTGACTGCCTCCTTCTTGTACAGCCTTTGAAACGATCCTCATATGTCCAAGATTGCCTCTACCATATACTAAGTGCATATTCCTTGCAGCTAAATCTCGACCCAATTCATGTGCTGCTTCTACGTATTGTGGCTTAATACCAACACTAGTACCGCAAAACACACAGATGTTTTCAACTCGTCTTCTTGAAGTGGCTTCCATGTTTTACTCTGGATGTCTTCAAAAGTGCAATGATGAGTTGAATTTATAACACCTGAAAAGGGTGAGTAAAATAACAGCACTAGTATCTGCCAAATGACAATTATTAGTTAACAGTAAAATAAATCGTGATAGTCAAAAAGGTCTGGATCCTGTCGGAGAAAATAAAAGAAAACAACAAAACAAATCAAATTATTAGGAAAAAACAAAGAGATATAATATTTACAAGAAAAGTAGCGGCTTGATTGACGTCTATGAGTCAAGGACAAGCTTCCCATCCAATTTTCTTATAAATTGGCAAACAAGGTATTTTTCAGTCAGATTCCCGAGACTTAACTGTTGTCTTTCTTTTTGGAATTGTGCATATAACACACGAATTTCATGATACACATATCCAATGGGATGCGTCTCAAGAGTTTTAGATATATCATCCAAAGACTCCTTACTCAAGCCATCCCTAATGAAATTAATCTTATCTTCGCGGTTATCAGACACCATTTCTAAAGAACTGTTAGTGTTCCTAGAACATGCCAAGGATCTAATAAGCATGAAAACATGTTCATAAATTCAAAATAAGTTGCGGAATTACTTACATTGAATGGATTTGAGCTTTTAAAATTTTGAGAAGAAGATCCAAGATCCAAGATGCTTCCTTTGTTGATTCCAAGCTTTGAGTTGAAGATCTCCAAGATCCCTCCTTTGTTGATTCCAAGCTTTTGAAGTTGAAGATCTCCAAGATCCTTCCTTTGTTGATTCCAAGCTTTTGAAGTTGTTTCCCTATCACCTTTGTTGATTTCTCCAAGTGCTAGCTAACTTGATTTTGCCACAAAATCAAAGAGAGGGAGGCCATAGTTCACGCCCATTTTTCTTGATGAAGCTCACGCCCATTTTACTTGATGAAGCTCACGCCCATTTTGTGTATTAGGGTTTTCATTTTGTTCCAAGTGTTGTATTAGACTTGTGAAGAGAGAGAGGGCTAGGGTTTTGTTAAAGGGTATTTACCCTTTTCACCAAAACCATGTAGTTGGGGTAATTTGGTTTCACCTAAACCAAGTGGTTGGAAAGTAAGTGGTTTTGGCATAAATGCCAACTACCCTCCCAACTACCACATTAAAGTGGGCCCCACATTTGAATTCAAAATTCAAATATCTCTAAGAACATTTGCCGCGGCTCGGTTCCGTTTAATCCAATTAAACGAACTTTCGTCGCTAAATAATTAAATCAAATTTAATTAAGTAATGATTCCTCGCAAATATATTACGAATGTCGTCTACGAATTAATTCTAAATTAATTCATTCGTTCATATTAAAGTCCGACTTTAATTTCGTAATGAAATCCAATTCATATTAATATATCTGATATATTAATTTTAGCCCATACGAATAAATTAAATAGAAAAATCAAATTTAATTATTAAATTTATTCTACCGATTAATTCCAAATTAATCGCGTTCTCTCTCTTCTAAACACATTTAATCCCAGATTAAATAATACCTCAATTAATCCTAGATTAATTTTCTCCATCTTAATTAATCCCAGATTAATTTATCTCTTAATTAATCCCAGATTAATTCTAATTAAATCAACTGTCATCGGTGAATCTTTGGGAAGCGACCCAAGAGATCCCTGGATATGTTGTCAGTAAATACGGTCATCGGATTATCCGAATACGTGCGTACCTCGTACCACGTGCTTACCGATTTACAAGACATGGTTGGCTTCTAGCAAAGCACCGTGCCTACCCAATTCTCCAGAAATATTCTTACTGGAATATATAATCTATGTCAGGCGTAGTATACGTAGTATACTGTATTGCGATCCAGTATCGGATTGTCACGTGCTAGGCCTGGGGCTGGAATGTGTCTGCCCCGTACGAAGCACATGTCGGATGTCTGGTAACTAGTCTCTATTATCGGATATACACGACCTAGTCATAATATCCCGATGACTGCAGTACTTAAGAGCACTAGTACCTTATCCTACGTGACATCATCTCCACTATGACTGGAGTGATACTTCCGTCTTGACATCACACCCAATACACTACGATTCTCAATATACCTAGCAGAGGCGTACACAGAACCGGTTAAAGCCCTGGACGACCAAAACTAAAGCATACCAATTGTCGCAAGTATTAGCGGTGCAAGTCTCAGGTTAAGACCAAATACACCTACCCTGATTTCGGACTTCCATAGACACATAGTCATACTACCAATGGAATTCCGAGGGGTCTATCCAGAGCGAAGCTATTTTCCGTACCATCGGTAAAACACAACCTCCTATTACACTTGCATGAGTATCCTATACCCAAATATATGAGAACTATACCGTTATGATCTCACATAACACGCACAAGTGTAATACTAGTCTATTCCGCATTATCGATGTCCAGTCTCGATAATACTACGACTATGGATATTTATTGATTAATCCTTCGTGGACTGATACTGTCTCATATCATCTCAATCCAGGAACTAATCATAAGGACATTCTATCATTTATACATCTAGGTGATCTAATCACAAATGATAAAAGTGCAATCTCCTTGTCACATAGTTAATTTGTACAACAACACCATGATCTGTACAAATAGTGACGCTATGGGTCATAATTGTCCAACAATCTCCCACTTGGCCTATAGCCAGTCACTCGAGTGTCTTACACCCGAACTATGTACGGTTCGCTCAAACTGCTGAGGAAAGGCTTTCGTCAGCGGATTTGTATGATTATCGTCTGATGCAATTTATTCGATCATCACATCACCACGATGTATGATCCGAACGAATTAGATGAATAGTCGAAGTATATATCTGGATCGTTGATGAGACCATTAATTCTTTAGTCTGCGCTGTAGCCTAGCCCAGCTGCTAACAGAACTATATCTAATCTAATCAGATTTGTTAATGACCCAGATGGCTTCTATTGCTGCCTCAGATGCAGCAATAACCCGCATTTGTTGTTTATTCGGTAACAGTATCTTGCTTGGAAGATTTCCAGCTCATTGTTCCATTATTCAAACTGTATAGTACCATTATTTTTATCAGTTAGGAAACTTGCATCAGTGATCCCAGTCACTTCAAGTTCTCATTCTCCATATTTTAAGACATCATGCTTAGTTCTCTAAGATACTAAGTATGTTCTTAACATCAATCCAGTGACCATCACTAGGATTTGCTTGTTTGTGACTCCATATGCTCAAAGCGTATGAGACACCAGGTCACGTACATTTTCCAATGTACTAGTTCTCAGAGAGTTTTAACAACTTTAAATCTATCCCAATAGATCTTTATTCCTAGAATAAAGGTTGTTTCTCCCAAGAATTCTACGGAGAATTTTCATGAAAGCCAAGCTTTCACCGATTGTAATATGGGAATATCATTTCCAAGAAATGATATATTATCATTTCTTTAGGACATTCAATGTCAGTGCGCTCCCACTAACCTCCTTATATACACAAGAATCATTTCTCGTTTTGAATTAAATCATAAACTATTATGATTACATCGAAACGATAATTCCAAGAACCTAATGCTTACTTCAATCCAAACATGGATCGAATAACCTGCAAACCTTGTTTGCTAGTTTTGATACGAAAAAACCGTCAGGATGTTGTAAACATCCTCCAAAACGTTTCCTTTTTAGGAAAGCGATTTTCCCGTTCAGCTACCATATTTCATAAATGAAACATGCAGCATCAGCAAGCATTATCCAAATGGATTTAACGTGGCAACAGATAAAGATTTTATTGTAATCAACACAATGTTGATAACGATACCTTTTCGCTACAAGCCTAGCTTAGTACGTTGGTATGTTGCGTTCCATGTATGTCTTCCTTGAAGACTTATATAGTACCAATAGGCACAATGCCTTGTGGTACAACAACTAGTGTCCAAACGTAGTTGTTATACATGGAATCCATTTCGGACTCATGGCACTTTGCCATAATAGGGAGTCGATACCTTGTATCACTTCCTCATACGTAGTCAGTTCGTATTCCTCATAAGATTGACATCTTTATGAGGTGAGATCAGAAACCCATAACCCAGGTTGTTTTCTGACTCTCTCCGACCTACAAGGTTCTTGTGTATTCGAAGATTAGTGGTACAGTTTCATCCTTGATGAACTGTTTGTGTTCCATTAAGGACTTGGTGCCTTGAACAGTATAACTCCGATTTTTCATCGAGTTTTACTATCCTCACACTTACCACTGCATATCGGTATTCCTCTTAGGAAAAACCGCATGGTGAGCAACAATTACATTGTTCTCTAGTGAGTTGTATAAGTACTATACTTTGGTTTCCTTAGGATAACCAATTACATTAGGCACTTATCCAATTTGGGTTCTAGTTTCGTATCATCCAAACGTATGCCTAGCATTCCCAAATCATCAGGAGTGAGAAAGCCCAGTTTCTTCCTGTTTATATCTAATATGAAATCTATCAAACAAGATTTTTATGGAACCTTATTCAAAATAGTATTGCACTGTTAATGCTTATCCATTTTGAAGGAAAATGGTAGCTCAGAGCTACTCATGATTAACCTTATCATGTCCAACAAAATTCGGTTTCTCCGTTCGGACACACCGTCAAACTGACGTGTTCCGGGAGGAGTCTTCATTGAAATAATACTATACTCTTTCAAGTATATGAGAAACTTACTGCTTAAGTATTTTCATCATGGTCAAACCGTGATGTTTTAATACTTTAGCCGATCTGTTCGTCTATTTCGTGTCGAAACTCTAAAAGTTTCTGATTTGTGTTTCAAAAGAAACATATAACCATAACGCGATGCCACATCCGTAAGGTCACGAAACATTCATATCTACCTCTAGCCTAGCTAGACATGGGCCCACTTGCTTCACTATGAATATGGCTAACAGATCGGTGGTTCTTGCACTTTCACCAAGTAAAAGGTATTTTAGGTACTTTACCTAATAAACTAGATTCGTAGACTTTATTTGAGTGGAATCAAATTTCTCCTAGTATCCACTCTTCAAAAGTGTGGATATACGAGTCTTGTTTAATTGTGTCCCAGACAACACTGCCACAAATAAGTCTCATCTGATCAAATCAGTTTGAGCTATTTGTTTGTCATATATATGTTTGAGATTTATTTATATTAAAAATATAAATATTGTTATTCACATCTAATGTGTTTATCTCAATATCATCTTTATAAAATAAAACACTTTAGTGTTCTAGAATATAAAGGTATACTCCCAACAAGTTATACTTGATATAGAGATAATGTTTCTAGTCAAACTAGTTACATTATAACAGTTTCCTAATTTAAGTACACAACCAAATGGTAGTTCTTAAACTTAGGTATCTACGGTTGAAATAGCGACTGTAGTCTCGTTTCCGATTCGCAGATTAATCTCATTTGAAGTCAGTATCCTGCTCACAGCAGATTCTGCACATCAATGCATATTTATGTATCACACTAAGTATTTAAAATCAAATTTTAATACTAGTAGTGAACATATTTATGACAAACATATTTGAAGTCAAAGCCTTGCTCGTCTTCAATTCCTTCATGTCTGCTTTGTCCATACGGCAGTCATGCTTTAATGACTCCGTTTGCCACAATTTAGGCAAACATCTTGGGATATGTCCTTTATCTTCCTAGAAGATTATAATGATTTTGCCTTTGCCCTTTTCATATTCCAGAAGTCTTTGGCCAAGCATTGGCCTTCTAGAATATCGAAGTAGGGTGAGCCTTGCGCTTCTTGCCTTATTGCAAACTTTGACTTTGGTCTCCTTGAGAATAGTTATTAACTCTCCAAGAGTTGTTTATTGAAATTTAATACTTCTAAGATCTAAGAATAGATCTATGAAGATCCTTCAATTTCATTATCATACTTTAAGGATCTAATCCTTAGTTTTGATTAAGAAATTAAGGAGTCATTATGACAAGTATAATGAATTAAGCACTAAAGTTATCATCACATGAATCTTCCAAAGATCATGCTCTACTATTTACTTAACTCCGGCTTAGGCCTAAGATGTTATTTTATCAAATAAAGTAACTTCTTAGTTTCAGGACTATCCTGAAATTTATTCCCAATTTGAAAATTAAAGTCGTCTAAACACATTTTCCCTAGGATAATGTTTTAAACACTAATCTTTCAATTTAATCTTGATTCTAATAGTCCAACTATTTAATCAACGATTTCAGGTACAATCTAATGTAATGATTACTATAGTCTAACTATATAACTTATTACAATTTTATTGGTTAAAATCAAATATATATTGATTACTATAATCCAATTATATAATCATTAAATGATCAGTAAAATCCAAATATATTGATTACTATAATCCAATTATATAATCAACTATAATTGAAAGGTAAAATTCAAATATATATTGATTACTATAATCCAATTATATAATCAACTATAAATGAAGTAGTTTGAATACAGTCTAACTGTTAAATAAAACAACTATTAAATATTAGTCCAACTAACATTTAATTTATTTGACGAATGGTATTTGATTGAGCGCGTATGGCAAGTATCTAAACGAATATTGCAAATTTAATTCTTGCCTCCCACTATTTTTCGGCGAGCCTCTAACCCTCTGTCGAGTACTCGGGAAACCTAGTTTCCTAGTGAACTAGGATCCCGTTAAATAACACACAATCTTGACTTTGGCCAACAAATTGTATGATACTTAACTAGGTAGATCTCTAAGATCAATTTGATCTCATCCAATTCCTAGATCCAGTAGGTGGACATCCAAGTCCGAAACACATATCTAATATATGCCAATATATCAAATATATTACCTAACCTTTTTTCCTCTGAATCAACTAAGCCTTGGCTTTGGCACAACAAACTTAATGATCCCAGTTAAGCGGAACCCATTGACATGGAAAGCTTCGTAATCAATGTCGATGGACAAGAAGTGATCTTGACTTTGGCCAACAAATCACAACTTGGACAAGACACCGATATGGAACAAAACTCTCATGATTCAAACACATCCGCAATTGACAAAGGTCTTGACTTTGGCCAACAAACCAATGCCAACTTTGGATCTTGAGTAAGAATCACTCAACGGAAGGAAAAACGCTTAATATGATTTGAGGGTTTTTCGCGTGCAAATTGGCAACCAATTTATTATCTTTGTTAAGGTCTCATCATCATACACCCTTAAACATGCATTCTAAATACATAATAAAGCACGTATAAATAAATAAATTAATAATGATATGCGGATGGATATGTCACAAATTGTTCCTAGAACAAATCACTCTCTCTTCCTTCTCTCCCCGGCTAGAACTATTCTAACTTCTACCCAATTACATAATACAATAAAGAAACCTCATTTACATTGAGGGGAATAGGTGAGAAGAGAAATACAATGAGAGAGGAGATAAAAGGCTGGACACGTAGGTCCAATTTAATAAATTCTAAACTTATTACAACAATTTCCAAAAAACTGCCATTGCCCTTCTAATATCCATCCGATATACATTATTCATACAACACATTCATGTATTCATACAAATCATGTTATTCAATCAATCTAATCCAATTAATTAATCTTTGAATTAATGACCATATAATGTTCATACAACGATTTGATTTGCGTGAGTCAAACTCGTTTAAGAATAAATACTCAAAGTAAGTATTCTTGAATTATATTGAACTACAACTTTAAATCCAATTTATTTGTATTCAATACTAATTCCAATTTAATTCCAAATTAAATATATACACTTACTTATAAGCCTTAAAGACTTGGATTCCAAATCCAATCTTAATGGGTCTCAAAGGCCCAATAACATCCAATGTCATTTTAATTAAAGTCCAATGGACTTTTAATTAATTCTTAAGGCATGGGCTTTGGCCATAATGGATCAAATCCAAAATGCCAAGGCCCAATAGGAATCACCCTATTGCCTACAAATTAATTTAGGCTCATTAGGCCCAATTAAATTCTTTAAAGGGCCAAGTGATGTATTTGGACTTGATGGAATTGGTTTTGGGCCCAATTGGATCCAATCCAAAAGTCCAAAACCAAACTTAGTCAAACAAAGCCCATTAAGCCCAAATACACACTTTTAGCCCAATTCTTAAATAAAGGCTTATTAACATAATTATAATATTCCAAATATCACAATTACTTTAAATAAAGTGTATTAGCCATGATTAATTAATTAAACTCAATATTTCCAAAATACCAATTAACTTAATTAATCATGCTTAATCCAATAATTCATGCTCAACACAAATTGAAGCCAAAATACATCATTTCATGCTAACACAAATTCAATCCTAAAATCATCATTTCATGCTCAACATGCTATTTGATTATAACATAAACATTATTGACTTTGATTCTAATCCAATCAAACCAACAATCAACATTTAAACATGCATTTAAACACATCATTTCATGTTATAAAAATCAAAAAAACTGTAGTGCATTACAGTACACAGTTTCAGGCACACTAAGAAATTTATAATTTTTGATTCATTTGATTTTGTTCAAATCTAATCATGCACAACTCTAAGTTAACATAATCTAAGCATGCTCAAAGCATCAATTTGAAAGAATCATGCACAAAACATAAAAGCCCCAAATTTTAGTCTCATGAACCCTAAAATTTTCATGCTTAAAATTGGCTCTAGATACCATTGTTAGTGTTCCTAGTGTTAAGTTCTAATAGGTCCCAAGATCATGAAATCAAGCACAAAAATTCGCATGAACACATCAAAGAAGTAAGCGGCGGAATAATACTCACATTGAACGGTTTGAGATGCGAAGAAGAACAAAACCCATTTTCGTCCGCCATGAAGCTCGCAGTAAGCTTTTGAGCCAAGGGATGCCTCGGTTTTGGCCTCCAAAGTTCCTCCAAGAATCGGCCATGTGAGACTCCATTGAAGCTCCAAGCTTCAAGCTTTCCAAAACGATTCCAGCTATAAATTCGTTTCCCTATCACCATAATATAACCCAAGGTGTGCTAGCACTTGCATCTTCCATGCTCTCTTCTTCATTCGGTCAAACAGAGAAATTGAGGAGGAGGAAATCGGCTTGAAGCCGTGAGAAGAGGAAGAAGAAAAGAGAGGGAGAATGGAAATGCGTTAAAGAAGAGTGGAGAGAGAGAAAGAAAAGAAATGTAATTAGTTTTATAATTTCTAAAATTAATAAAACCATTTACCAATTCTTTTTAATTCCATTAAATGCTAAAGTCAAAAAGTAAAAGCAAAAGTGCTTTTCAACTTCTAATCAATCACTCAATCAAGTGACAACATGTCACATCACTCAAAGTGACATTTGATTTGACGCTTGATGTGACTTGCGATTTGACGCACGATGTGACTTGCGTGCCGCACTAGAATCGAAATGCGAATGCGCTCGCAAATAATCCCAGGCTCGGGTTCGCTAATTCCAAAAATTAACGAAATTTCCGTCGCGTCGTAATTAAATGATTACGCTAGCGAAATCACTATTCACGTCGCTAACGAATTAATTCTAAATTATTCGTTCGCCCGAATTAAAATCTATTTTAATTCGCGTCGAAAATCCAATTCGTATAATATATCGAATATATTATTTTATCGATTAATTCCAAATTAATCATTCTCTCTCTTTAACGATATTTATCCGAGATAAAATATCTCTGTAATTAATCCCAGATTAATTTTCTCTCTCTAGAAATTAATCTCTCTCTTTACTAATTAATCCCAGATTAATCATAGTGCGAGTCATACATCATCGGTGAATCTTTGGGAAGCGACCCATGAGATCTCGGATATGTTGGCAGTAAATACGGTCGTCGGACTATCCGAACACGTAAGTACCTCGTACTACGTTATACCGATTTACAAGACAAGGTTGGCTTCTAGCAAAGCGCCATGCCTACCCAATTCTCCAGAAATATTCTTACAGGAATTTATAGATCTGTATCAAGCGTAGTATACCGTAGTATTGCGTATATCAGCCCAGTATCGGATAGTCACGTGCTAGGGCTGGGGCTGGATAAGTGTCTGCCCCGTCCGAAGCACATGTCGGATGTCTGGTAACTAGTCTCTATAATCGGATATACATGACCTTGTCATAATATCCCGATGGCGGCCAGCACTTAAGAGCACTAATACCGTATCATGCGTGACATCATCTCCACTATGACTGGAGTGATACTTCTTGACATCACACCCAATACACTACGACTCTCTGATAAACCAGAATGGGTACGCAGAGAACCGGTTAAAGCCCTGTACCACCAAGACCAAAGTCTACCGATTATCGCAAGTATTAGCGATGTAAGTCTCAGGTTAAGACTATACACACCTACCTTGATTTCGGCCTCCCATAGACACATAGTCATAATACCAATGGGATTCCGAGGGGTCTATCCAGAGCGAAGCTGTTTCCCGTACCATCGGTGAAACACGACCTCCTATCGCACTTGCATAAGTATCCGATACTTATATATATGAGAACTATGTCGTTGTGCCCTCACAACGCACACAAGTGCAATACTAGCCTATTCCGCATTATCGATGTCCAGTCTCGATAATACTACGACTAGGGATATTTAATGATTAATCCTTCGGGGACTGATATTGTCTCATATCATTCTCAGTCCAGGAACTAATCATAGAGACCTCTCTTCATTTATATATCTAAGGTGATCTAATCACAAATGATGAGAGTACAATCTCCTTTGTCACATAGTTAATTTGTACAACAACACCTTGATCTGTACAAATAGTGACGCTATGGGTCATAATTGTCCAACAATCTCCCACTTGGCCTATAGCCAGTCACTCGAGTGTCTAACACCCGAACTATGTACGGTTGGCTCAAACTGCTGAGAAAATGTTTTCGTCAGCGGATTTGCATGATTATCATCTTGATGCGATTTATTCGATCATCACATCGCCACGATGTATGATCCGAATGAATCAGATGAAATCTAAGTATGTATCTGGATCATTGATGAGACCATTAATTCTTTAGCTTGTGCTGACGCCTAGCTCAGCTGCTAACAGAACTATATCTAATCTAATTAGATTTGTATTGACCCAAATAACTTCTATGTTGCTTCAGAGCTGCAACAACAACCCGCATTTGTTGTTTATTCGGTAACAGTATCTTACTTGGAAGATTTTCAGCTCACTGTACCGTTATTCAAACTATATAGTACCGTTTGTGACTTTTAGTCATCTTTATTGGTTATAGGAAACTTGCTACAGTGACCCCAGTCACTTCAAGTTCTCCTTCTCCATAGACTAAGACAGCATCCTTAGTCTCTAAGATACTAACAGATGTTCTTAACATCAATCCAGTGACTATCACTCGGATCGGCCTTTGTTTGTGAATCCATATGCTCAAAGCGTATGATTAACCAAGTCTCGTACATTTTTCAATGTACGGTTTTAGGGAGTATTGCGAATGCCAAGCTTTCGCCGATATTTATTTTATGGGAATATCATTCCAAGAAATGACGTATTATCATTATTTTATAGGACAGCCACTGTCAGTGCGCTCCCACTAACCCTCTTATTTACACAAGAATCATTATCGTTTTGAATTAAATCATATACCATTATGATTATATCAAAACGATAATTCCAAGAACCTAATGCTTGCTTCAATCCAATCATTGATCGAATAACAAGCATTATCCAAATGGATTTACCGTGGCAACAGGTAAAAGGTTGAATCGTAATCAACACAATGTTGATAACGATACCTTTCCGTTAAAGCCTTGCTTTATACGTTGGTATGTTGCCATCCATGTATGTCTTTCTAGAAGACTTTTAAGTACCATTAGGCACAATGCCTTGTGGTACATCAACTATTATCCAAACTGGTTGATATACATGGAATCCATTTCGGATATATGACACTTTGCCATAATTGGGGAGTTGATATCTTGTATCACTTCCTCATACGTAGTCAGTTGGTATTCCTCAATAAGATTCACATCTTTATAAGGTTAGATCAGAAACCCATACCCCAGGTTGTTTTCTGACTCTGTCCGACTTACGCGGTTTCTTGTGTATTCGAAGATTAATGGTAATAGTCTCATCCTTGATGAACTATTTGTGTTCCATTAAGATTCGGTGCCTTGAACAGTATTACTCCGATTTCCATCGAGTTATACTATCCTCCCACTTACCACTGCATATCGGTATTCCTATCAGGAAAAACGTATGGTGAGCAACAATCTAATTGTTCTCTTGTGAGGTGTATAAGTACAATACTTATGGTATCCCTAGGATGACCTACATTTGGCACTTATCCTATTTGGGTTTTAGTTTGGTATCATCCAAACATATGCCTAGCATACCCAAATTATCAGGAATGAGAAACCCGGTTTCTTTCCCGTTCATATCTAATATGATATCTGTCATACATATTATTATGGAACCTTATTCAAAATAAGTTCTTGCACTGTTTAAAGCTTTTCCGTTGAAGGAAATGGTAGCTCAGAGCGACTCGTGATTAACCTTATCATGTCTAACAAAATTCGATTAATCCGTTCGGACACACCGTCAAACTGACGTGTTCCGAGAGGAGTCCTCATTTGAAAGAATACTATACTCTTTCATGTATACTAGAAACTTATTGCTTAAGTATTTTTCATTACGGTCTTACCGTGACGGTTCAATACTCTAGCCGATCTGTTTGTCTTTTCGTGTCGAAACTGTGAAAGTTTCCGATTTGTGTTCTTCAAAAGAAACACATAACCATACGCGATGCCACATCCGTAAATGTCACGAAATATTCATATCCATATCTAGCCTAGCTAGACATGGGCCCACTTACTTCACTATGAAGTAGGGCTAACAGATCGGTGGCATTTACACTTTTACCAAGTAAATAGTGTTTTAGGCACTTTGCCCAATAAACTAGATTAGTAGACTTTATTTGAACAGAATCAAATCAGTCCTTGTACCCGGTCTTCAAAGTGCGGATATACGATTCTTGTTTAGTAGTGTCCCTGAAAACTATGCCACAATTAAGTTTCTTAACTGATCAAATCAATTTGAGCTATTTATTTGTCATGTTATATAATTGAGATATTAATATATTCAAAATATAAATTCTGTTATTCACATCTAATGTGTTTATCTCAATATCATCTTTATATAATAAAACACTTTAGTGTTCTAGAATATAAAGGTACAACCGCAGCGGGTTATACGCGATATCGAGATAATGTTTTCTAGTCAAACTAGCTACATTATAACAGTTTCTAAATTTAAGTACTAACCCAAAGGTAGTTCCTAAATTCAGATATCTACGGTTAAAACAGCGACTTTCGTCCCGTTTTCAATTCACAGATAAATCTCAATTGAAGTCAGTATCCTGTTCAAAACAGATTCTGAACATCAATATATATATTTTATGTACCACACTAAGTATCTAAATCTATTTTAATACTAGTTGTGAACATATTATGACAAACATAATGGATTAAGCACTTAAGTTATCATTACATGATCTTCCAAGATTATGCTCTACTATTTGCTTAACTCCGGGCTTAGGCATAATACGTTATTTTATCAAATAAAATAACTTATTATTTTTCCAGGACCATCCTGAAATTTATTCCCATTTGAAATTAAAGTCGTTTAAATACATTTTCACCCAGGATTATGTCTTAAACACTAATCTTTCATTTTTATATCTTGATTCTAATAGTCCAACTATTTAATCAACGATTTGTGTGTACTATTATTATAATGATTATAATAGTCCAACTATATAATCAAATATAATCTAAATTAATTAACCTCAATTACATTGATTACTATAGTCCAACTATAAAATCAACTGTAAACTGAAATTAATTAATTCAAATATATTGATTAATATAATCCAATTATATATAATCAATACAATACAGTCAACTGTTTATTAAAACAACAATTTAAATATTAGTCAAACTAACATTTAATCTAACGACGAAATAATTTGAATGAGCGCGTATGGCGAGTAATTGAACGAGTATTGCAAATTCAATTCTTGCCTCCCACTATTTTCGGCGAGCCTCTAACCCTCTGTCGAGTACTCGAGAAACCATGTTTCCTAGTGGGGTAGGATCCCGTTAAATATCACACAATCTTGACTTTGGCCAACAAATTGTATGATAATTAACTAGGTAGATCTCGAAGATCAATTGGATCCCATCCAATTCCTAGATCCAGTAGGCGGATATCCAAATCCTAAACATATATCTTATATATGCCAATACATCCAATGTATTACCTAACCTTTTTCCTCTTAATCAACTAAGCCTTGGCTTTGGCACAACAAACTTAGTGATCCCAGTCAAGTGTGACCCATTGACCATGGAAAGCTTCGTAATCAATGTCGATGGACAAGAAGTGTCTTGACTTTGGCCAACAAACCACAACTTGGACAAGACACCGATATGGAACAAAGCCTTCGTGATTCAAACACATCTTCGACGGACAAAGGGCTTGACCTTGGCCAACAACCCAATGCCAATCTCGGATCTTGAGTGAGAATCACTCAATGGAAGGAAAAAACTTGATATTGAGCGAGGGTTTTTCGCGTGCAAATTGGCTACCAATTTATTATCTTTATTAAGGTCTCATCATCATACACCCTTAAACATGCATTCTAAACACATAATAAAGCGCATATGAAATAAAATAATAATGATATGCGGATGGATACTTTACATTGATCCTAGATCAAATCTCTCATCTTCTCATTTCTCTCTCCAAGCTAGCACATGTATTTACTTCTACCCGTTACACTTCACTTCTAAAGAAACCTCATTTACATTGAGGGGAATAGGTGAGAAGAGAATACAAAGAGTATAGAGGTGATAAGGCTGGACACGCAGGTCCAATTAATAAATCAAATTTATTACAATTTCCAAAATTGTCCCACCCGACTAATATCCATCCGATATACATTATTCATGCATCGCAACCATGTATTCATACAAGCATGTTATCAATCAATCTAATCCAATTAATTAATCTGATAATTAGTGATCATCCAATGTTCAAACAACGATTTGATTTTTGCTCGAGTCAAACTCGTTTTGCGAATAAGTACTCAAAGTATGAATTCTTGAATTAAATTAAACTACATAATTAAATCCAATTTAATACGCATTTAATTCTAATTCACTATTAATAATTCCAAAATTAAATATTACACTTTTATTAACGAACCTTTACGACTTAAATTCCAAATTTAATCGCAACGGGTCTCAAAGCCCGATTAACATCTAATGTTTATTTAATTAAAGTCCAATGGGCTTTTAATTAATTTCTATAAGGCGTGGACTTTTGGTCAACTCGGGTCAAACCGAACAACCAAAATCCAATCCGGGAGTTACCCCATAAGCCCAGAAATCAATTTTGGCCCATTAGGCCCAATTAAATAATTAAGGTCCATTAAGTCATAATTGGACTTTATGGATGCGGTTTTAGGCCCAATTGGATCCAACCAAATTTGCCTAAACTCAACTTTATACAACAAAGCCCAAAAGCCCAATCACAACCTTAAAGGCCCAATTTCCAAAAATAAGCCCAATTAATTAACTTATAAATTCTAAATTCTAAATTCCATAATAATTAACCTAAGTGTAATACACAATTAACCACCCAATTAATATTTCTAAAACATCAATTAGCATACTTAATCATGCACTTTAACATTAAATAGTGTCCAACACAATTTATTAAAATCAAACCCAATTTACATGCTTTTGTTCTCGGCAATTATGGGTTTTTCCAATCCGATTCGGTTTCAATCCAATTGAATCCACAATCATCATTTCCCAAATCAATTCAATTCATCCAATGAATTAAAATCAAAAAACACAATGAATTTCAAATTCAATTGAATTCGACCAAGCCACTTTAATTTGGGAAAAATGTTCCAAATTAAAATTCAATCAAATTGAACTTCAAAACAACATTACCCAATTGTTTTAAGTCATCCAATGATCAAACAAACAAAATCACCAAGAAATTTAGGGTTCTTTAATTTCGGCCAACATAAGCAATTTGGGGAAATTCGTTCCAAACACAATTTCAACAAATTGATCCAATGAATCTTAAATTAAACATACTTTAAGCATTCTCATTCATCCAATTTCACAAAATATGCTCAAAATCAAGTTTACCCAAATTTGTCACTTTATGCCAACATAAAAAATTGGGGAAATTTGTTCCAAACATAATTTCTTCAAATTGATCCAATCACCATTAATTCAACAACATTTAAGCATACTTAATCAATCAATTTAATCAAATCATGCTTCAATTGATTTTACCCAATTTGTCATGCCCAAAATTTAGGGAAAATTGAATCCAATCCAATTTCATGAAATTGATCATACACAACTTCAATTCAACCTCATTCAAGCATACTTCATCAAACAATTCAACCAAATCATGCCTAAATCGAGTTTACCCAATTTTAACCCTAACTTTTTCATGCTTGATCAAAGCTCAAGATACCATTGTTCAGTTCTAATATAGGTCCCAAGATCATGAAATCAAGCACAAAATTCGCATGAACACATCAAAGAAGTAAGGCGGAATACATACTCACATTGAACGGTTTGAGATGCGAAGAACAAAACCCATTTTCGTCCTCCATGAAGCTCGGCAGTAAGCTTTTGAGCCAAGGGGCTGCTCGGTTTTGGCCTCCAAAGTTCCTCCAAGAATCGGCCATGTGAGACTCCATTGAAGCTCCAAGCTTCAAGCTTTCCAAAACGATTCCAAGCTCATAAATTCGTTTCCCTATCACCATAATATAACCCAAGGTGTGCTAGCACTTATCATCTTCCATGCTTCTTTTCTTCATTCGGTCAAACCAGAAATTTTGAGGAAGAAATCGGCTTGAAGCCGTGAGAAGAGGAAGAAGAAAAGAGAGGGAGAATGGAAATGCGTAAAAGAAGAGTGGAGAGAGAGAAAGAAAATGAAATGTAATTAGTTTTTATATCATTTCTAAAATTAATAAAAACCATTTACCAATTCTTTTTACTTTCCATTAAATGCTAAAGTCAAAAAGTAAAAGCAAAAGTTGCTTTTTCAACTTCTACATCAATCACTCAAATCAAGTGACAACATGTCACATCACTCAAAGTGACATTTGATTTGACGCTTGATGTGACTTGCGATTTGACGCACGATGTGACTTGCGTGCCGCACTCGAATTCGAAATGCGAATGCGCTCGCAAATAATCCCGGGCTCGGGTTCGCTAATTCCAAATTAACGAATTTTCCGTCGCGTCGTAATTAAATGATTACGCCTAGTGAAATCACTATTCACGTCGCTAACGAATTAATTCTAAATTAATTCGTTCGCCCGAATTAAAATCTAATTTTAATTTCGCGTCGAAATCCAATTTCGTATAATATATCGAATATATTATTTTATCGATTAATTCCAAATTAATCGTTCTCTATCTTTAACGATACTTTATCCCAGATAAAATATCTCTGTAATTAATCCCAGATTAATTTTCTCTCTCTAGAAATTAATCTTCTCTCTTTACTAATTAATCCCAGATTAATCATAGTGCGATTCATACATCATCGGTGAATCTTGGGAAGCGACCCATGAGATCTCCGGATATGTTGGCAGTAAATACGGTCGTCGGACTATCCGAACACGTAAGTACCTCGTACTACGTTTATACCGATTTACAAGACAAGGTTGGCTTCTAGCAAAGCGCCATGCCTACCCAATTCTCCAGAAATATTCTTACAGGAATATATAGATCTGTATCCAGCGTAGTATACCGTAGTATTGCGTATATCAGCCCAGTATCGGATAGTCACGTGCTAGGGCTGGGGCTGGATAAGTGTCTGCCCCGTCCGAAGCACATGTCGGATATCTGGTAACTAGTCTCTATAATCGGATATACATGACCTTGTCATAATATCCCGATGGCCGGCCAGCACTTAAGAGCACTAATACCGTATCCAGCGTGACATCATCTCCACTATGACTGGAGTGATACTTCCGTCTTGACATCACACCCAATACACTACGACTCTCTGATAAACCCAGAAGTGGTGTACGCAGAACCGGTTAAAGCCCTGTACCACCAAGACCAAAGTCTACCGATTATCGCAAGTATTAGCGATGTAAGTCTCAGGTTAAGACTATACACACCTACCTTGATTTCGGCCTCCCATAGACACATAGTCATAATACCAATGGGATTCCGAGGGGTCTATCCAGAGCAAAGCTGTTTCCCGTACCATCGGTGAAACACGACCTCCTATCGCACTTGCATAAGTATCCGATACTTATATATATGAGAACTATGCCGTTGTGCCCTCACAACGCACACAAGTGCAATACTAGCCTATTCCGCATTATCGATGTCCAGTCTCGATAATACTACGACTAGGGATATTTAATGATTAATCCTTCGGGGACTGATACTGTCTCATATCATTCTCAGTCCAGGAACTAATCATAGAGACCTCTCTTCATTTATATATCTAAGGTGATCTAATCACAAATGATGAGAGTACAATCTCCTTTGTCACATAGTTAATTTGTACAACAACACCGTGATCTGTACAAATAGTGACGCTATGGGTCATAATTGTCCAACACCTAGAACATGCCAAGGATCTAATAAGCATGAAAACATGTTCATAAATTCAAAATAAGTTGCGGAATTACTTACATTGAATGGATTTGAGCTTTTAAAATTTTGAGAAGAAGATCCAAGATCCAAGATGCTTTTTTTGTTGATTCCAAGCTTTGAGTTGAAGATCTCCAAGATCCTTCCTCTGTTGATTCCAAGCTTTTGAAGTTGAAGATCTCCAAGATCATTCCTTTGTTGATTCCAAGCTTTTGAAGTTGTTTCCCTATCACCTTTGTTGATTTCTCCAAGTGCTAGCTAACTTGATTTTGCCACAAAATCAAAGAGAGGGAGGCCATAGTTCACGCGCATTGAGTCTAAGGTCTTAACCTTAAAATCCCTATGTCTAGTTCATTTTAAGTTTACCTAATCAATTTTATTAATGGCCAGTTAATAAAAAGCATTAAGATTAAGACTCAATAAATAAATCTTTAAATTACCCAACCTATAATATAACCCCTTATAAACCGGTTATATTGAAATTCATCACAACCCTAGATACTAACTTAGTTACAATACATAGCTATGGCTAATGAAAACTTAAAAGACATAAAATAAAAATGCTAAAAAGTAACTGCGAGAAAGTAAAAGCGGGAAAGTAAATGAAAATAAACTGCCAAGATAAAAGGAATTACTTTTACTAATTACTAACTTAGATATCTCCCTTAGTATAACATAATCACTTGTGAGATTAAAACCAACCGACCATATAGGCGGTACCCTGATTAAGTCAAGTTAAGTCCGACCAGCCATAAAGGCGGTAAAATTTGTCCATGAACCTGCCATGTAGGCGATAAAGAAATAACCAGCCATAAAGGCGGAACCAAAATTAAATTACCAACCGACCAATCTGGCGGTATCCTTGCTTAGTCAGGTTTAACAGTTTAAATTAAATAGCCCACCGACCAATATAGCGGTATTCCTTTTTAAGTCAAATTTTAGAATAGTGAATATGTTGTGTCTAAGGGAGATTAATCTAAGATAGTAACAGTAAAAGAATTACATTTCACCTCGGCAGAGGGAAGTTACCTCCTCATGGTTGAAAAATAAAAACTGAAAAGTAAAGAAAGGAAAGTGTTATGCGTAAAAGTAAATTACGGAAAGTAAAACTGAAAAGTAAAGAAAAGAAAGTGCGAAATTGAAAATTAATTACTGAAAACTAAAAATAAACAAACTAGATACAATCTTTTTATTTTTTCATTAAGGATTTCAAAGAAGAAAGTATGAATTTTACAAATGAAATGGCTTGGTATTTATAGGCAAAATTTTGCCACCATCAAATCATCAATCAATTTCTCCACCAAATCCATTATTAATTTCTCCACTAATTACTCCACCAAATCCATAATTGCTCCACTAATTTCTTATCTTGTTTGGTGGTGATTTGATAATTTTTATTAATTATTTATTAATTAATATTTTGCTTTGAAAATGATTGATAATGACTTTTAATAATTACACTCCACACACTTCTGGATGGTTCATCAATTTCGGTCATGAAATCATCAGAATTTGAAATTATGTTCTCTTTCAAAGTTGTAGATCTTTGAGTCTTCTTTAATCTGGAACTTGAATCAGCTCAATCCGATATCTGAGTAAATAGTTATGCCCAACATACGACAGATGCGCAAAACTGGAATTTCCAAAACTGCACTTCGTCAAAAACGCCCTTTCAAGTTTCCAATCTCCAAAATTAATATATCAAGTCCAATAATTGCCCTTATTTGATCCACATTTCGTCCTAAATGATTTCATTAAGTCCCAATATTATTTTATCTGCAAAATAAACTAAAACACATCAAAACGTTCATCAAACCCGAGAAACTAAACAAAATTTTAAGTAAAATGTGCGGTAAATATTGATATATTTTCCGCTCATCAGGAAGTCAAAGATTGAGGGAGGACAAATCTTGGCTAGATAGGGAAGGTTGAATATTTAGTTTATGTTGATTAGGCATACAATATTTTAAGTTTGGGAATAATATATTGGTTGATTGATTTTAACTTGGTATGATTATATTTGATTGGTTTAGATTAGGTATGATTATATTTTATGTTTTATTTAATTGGTAAATGGTTTAAATATTTTATTTAATTGACTTTTAATTTAATTAATATTTATTTATTTAATTTGGGATGTGTTTTATGGGCTTTGGGGAGATAAATGGGCTGGGGTGTGAGGCTAGCAGCAAAACCAGAATTACCGACACCTTTCGAACGCTTCCTCGAACTCGACATGAACGCCCGCAATCTGTTTGCCGTTCGAACGCATACACGAACGCAGCACGAACGAAAATAGTGAACCTTGTTTATTCTGAATTTCCCCTTCCGATATCCGTTTCCCGCGGCTCTCGTGACTCAAAAGGTAGTGCCTCCAAATGAGACTCATCATCGGGTTTCACATGCAAAAATGCAATGCCTACAACTGCGCGAGGTAATTTTGTTTTACTTCGTTTCTGAGTTTCCGAACTTCAATTCAGCCCCGGTTTTTCCTATACACTCATAATGGAATATAATATTTCATTAAATGATTTAAAATTACACCATACTTGATATCCATGGGTTAGACCTATTTCCGCTGCCCAGGACACCAATCCGACTCTATGGGTTACACAACATCCCCAACACATTGCACTTCTCAAAATACATACCAATAACTTAAATAAAATCAACAAAGAAAACCCAAACTCTAGGGTATGATGGGTCAAAAATTGGGGGCTTGAGTCTTTTGTTCAAATTGAAAAAATTAAATGACAAAGTGAGAGTTAGAAGCTTACCTTGAGTTCTTGAAGCTTGAAACCATCACCATTCATCAAGATTTAATATGAGAAAGAATAGAACAAAGCTCACGTTTTTTGTCTCCCTTTTCATCTTTGAAAGAGTTTAATGAATAGTGCCTAATTTATAGGCAAAATGGCTGATCTTTTTAAAGAAGTAATGTCTAAGATTTGGCCACATCATCACATTCCAGTCTTTTCCCAAAAATTACTGTAGCAGCCATAGCAATCGTATTTTTTGACTTATTTCAGGTTCGAATGTGGAAAACTACCCAACGTGAAAGTTGTAGCTCTCGGTCTTAGCTTTCCGGAGATATAAAATTCATAAAAATCTAAGGTCAAATGAAAAAGTTACAACCCGATTACTTAAAAATGCTCGAGGTGGAACATTAACTAAGTTTCGTGTCAAAATTTCAAGGTATCTGCCGAATATCCCAAATGCCATTACATGAGCACGACTTACTTGAACATGATTTATATTAATTAGTACGCCTCCGAATTGTAATAGTCGTCAGACTCTGGTACCAACAAGTCGTCAGGTTCAAAGGATATTACAAATTCTTCCCCCCTTAATTAGGATTTGTCCTCGAATCCTTTTTCAAACTGAAATCCTGGAGTCTGTCTAGATCCGAGAATCTCGATACTGAACATCTTATCGTAAGTTACATAACTCACATGTCATTTCTTAGGTCACCAACTTACAACCGTCTACATACTCATTCTTTACTTTGTTTCATCAACTGTATTGTAACCTCGAAGGCACTTTATTTCTGTCTGCATGGACTGATACTTTACTCTATTTCTAAAGTTCATAAGTATGCATTACTCTTCTTCTTATCCTAATATTTGTTTCATGCATGATACCTTTTGAATTTCTTGATTGAATGGCAATTCCTTGTCCTTACTTTGTAAGAGTTCTACATGTTGGGGTTTTATTAGGAATTACAGGGTTAGCACAACGGAACGCGAAAAAACGATTTTTCCGATTTCAAAATTTTTTCTTTGAACAATTAAATAAACTTATTTATTTAATTAACCAATACTTAAATTATGAAATTATAACCCAAGAAATCATATTCCTTTTAATTACAAAATTACCCCAAACTATTTGCAAATTCATTACTTTAGTTTTTAAATATGTCAATTACATATTTAATTGATTCCAAATCAATCCAAAAATAATTTTTTCAATTTTGCAACAAAACCAGAAACTTTTTCAGATTTGCGCAAACTGCCCAGTATTTTCTGTAATTACCGAAATTACCCAAAACTTTAATTAATTGTAATTTGGCCCAATTTGTTCAAAACACATCAAGATCAAATCCAATTAATCCCAAATTTTACATGCATCAAATATACATCAAATTAAAACATATATATATGAAAAGCCCTAAATTTTGAGTGGTTTAAGAACCCTAATTTCACAAATCACTCAAATTGGGAAATTTACACTAAATTAATAAAATTCAATACTTTAATCTTCAAATTACCACACCAATTAATTCTCACCATCATGAAATTAATCAAGAACAATTCTAGGCTAATTATGAACATGCGGAGGTCTGATCTAAATAGATCGGTGATGTGAGTGCCATCTAAGTGTGGAGGATAACTCAGATATCCACAGTGGTATCTCAAGTCAAAGA